>PISX010007880.1:0-85684 GCA_004024625.1 Mellivora capensis
AAAAAAAAAATTCCTATTTAAAAAAAAAAAAAAAGAATTTCCAGTCTGCCTGCCTTGTGGATTTGGGGCATGTTCTTCCTCACCATCACAATGGCAGCCACCACTTGGTCTCTCTGAAAGCCATCCACCTTTTTTAATGCCTCCCACAGCTTTAACAATTTCAGAGTAAAAAAACAAATGGGATAACAGACAGATGCAACCAACCTGGAAATTTTACAAACATTCCCACTGGGCTGCAAAATGTTAACAAGCCATCTTAAGAAACAAGAAACAAGATTCTTCAGGGCTTTTATTTATTTGTGGGAGGGGCTCACCAAACACCCCTTCTACTAATCTTTCCTTTCTCAAGGGCCTTCTACTAACAAAAGGGTGACGGAGGCCACACTCTTTGTCTTGGGTGACCAGTCTTCTTCTCTGTTGAGAGATGGCAGAGTCCTGACTATTAGGTCTCGTGTCTTTGGCTGACAGGCAAAATTTTATGGCTTTTAAATTCTAACTTGTTTAATACTGTTCATAAGACAACAGTTTTTTTCTAGCCCAATACTGTGAATATTTTTTTAAATATCAAAATTCAAGGCATGACTGTCTATCACCCCCAAGCTCATTATCACTGATTGGATTTCTAACACCTCATTTATTTAGGATGACTGAAAAGAACTTTGAAATGAATGCCAAGGCAAATTAAAATGACCCTAGAGAGGATGGTCAAAATCTTTTTTAGTTCCTATCTGATATCAAGAAAGATAATTCTATTGCAAAGAAATGAATACCGGGAAGACTTTGTTAAATAGAAATGTGGCAGGGTTCTACCCTTTAATGCTACTTTACTGTATGACATTCAAAGTGTTTACAGACAAATTTAGTATCATAGCACTTCAGACCAAAGGGAATGACATGTTCCATTTTGTCTTTCCACATTCAAGCTCAACAAGCAAGAGAGTGCACCATAAGCTAGTGAATCCTGAGATTTTATAATACGGACAAATCGAAAGTCGTCAAAATGTGAATGTTTTTGAGATAAATTTTCTGTGCTAACTATGAAAATGAACTACTGTGTCCATAATGATTTTCCAAGAGCCAATGAGTATCAGCTATGCCGTCCCAGACGTGGTATACTGTGCTATAGAAGGAAAGGAGACAGTGCATGATGAAAAAAATGCAATTTTCTATTTTTAAGTCTCATGACTGCCCCTAAATCCCTTGCCTCATTTCCTTCTAACAGCTGTCTTTGAAATTGGAGAGAATATGTGTCCAAGATTAAATAAAGGCCAAGGCTTTCAAATGTTCCTCTGGGGATTGTATGTATCAAATTTCCTTCATGTAGATCATTTATTCTTTAGTTTTGAAACCATATACCTCATTCAGATCCATGAAACTTGATATGTAACTGAATTTTGCTGTTATGATGAGGATAAGGATCAATATCTCTCAAGTTTTTTAAAAAGTTTTGAGCATATGTATGCCTTATGAATATCTAATTTTTAAGGATAGGTCCATGTACACAGAGTTTTTTGATATAATAAAATAAAAGGAAATTTATTTATTCATTCATCAGATATTTATCCTTTACTAGCTTTCTGACTTGGATAAATCATGTAACCTCAAGGGGTTTCAGTTTTCTCATTTATAAAATAGAGATACTAATAAAATACATAACTCAAAGGACTATTTGGAAATAACTCACTTAGCAGACTGTCTCGCACACTACTGGCACTTGTAGCTTCCATCATTTTTATATTTGTGGTTGGTAATATTATTCATAGTTCAGCTTGATGCACAGGCGATCTCCTAGGCACATGGCATGAAAGGAATAAATCTGCTGCGTTCCCTTCTTTTGAGAAAATCCTCGTCTAATGGGGGAAAAGACATATAAACATTTGATTGTATTTCGTGGTTACACCTGCAAAAATTGAGGCCCACTGTATAAAGCATTATGTCAAGCCATAGGAGAGATTGTTAACATGTCCTACGATTAGCAGGAAAGGTTTGGAAGAAGAGCTGACTTTTAAGCTGAGTCTCAAAGGATAGCACCTTCTAAATCAGACCGGAAGGGAAGGAAATTTTTCTAAGTAAGGAAAATAACATCTGAGAAATATGACCGAAAATGGCTGATTTATAGAAAAGCTGGGAGTTCAGGATGGACACAGCATGGAGCACAGGTGAGCACATGGGAAAAGAGGAACAGTATGATACTACTCCATTATTTGTTTATTTTTATCTATATTTCCCATTCAAATATAAATGTAAATTTCATCAGGTGCAGGAGTTAGCTTATTTTGTTTCCTTCCTTCTGTAGCTCCAGCAACTACCACATTTTCTGAAACATGGGATAAATATATATTGGTTGAATAAACAAATCAATCACTTATCTATTAATTACTCAGGGTACATGCCTCTGATATCTTTTTTATCCACTCCCTATGTGCCTCTTGCCACTTAGAAACTCTACTTTTCATCTCTCTTACAGATTAGAAGCTCTCTGGGAAACACGATCAGTGTTATGGCGGCTGGCATAGGGTTGATGTGCAGAAATGTTTGCCGAATTTAAATACTAAAGTGTAAAACACTCCTATCAGGTGATTTCCTATTTCATTATAGGACATGAATATGGTAGATGCTAGAAATAGGGTAGAAAGAAAGAGGCAAAAGGCAAGCTAGCCCTCCTTCACAATTATGCATCTGGAGGCTATCTGCCCTCACCTGCTTTCAGAGAAATATAAGGTGCCCGAATGTTCCCCCTATGGTTTCAGTACAGCATGCAGGGAACTTGAGGTAGTAGTTACCAGATATTTATGTCTTCGCCTACATAGGATGAATAACTCAATTACTTTGTTCAGGCAATGTTAGTAGACCCAAACACATTTGGAATGCTCTCCTCACCCCCCTACATTTTTGTGGGCAAACCTTTTTACACAAATAAAACACATGATTCTTGTGGGGCCTGGTGGAGTGATTTAGGGAGGTCAAAACTAACAATACAGCCAGTGACCATCAACTCCCTTTACTAAGAGCTATCCCTGGAATTTTTCACACTTTTACCTCCCTCACCCTCTTTGAATTGTGACATGGTGGTTATAAAAGTGTGTGATCTTTTCCCTCCAGGATTTATAGCCACCTAGAGAAGAGATTTTTAATAAGAAAATTACAGCATAAGGCAGAATGGGATGGCTGCAACAGTCAGCTCCACTCAGAAACAATCACGAACCTAAACTTTAGGTGTTAAAATGATCAACTGTTCCCATTTTCTTAATGGTTTGATTAACTCCAGGAGGGCCAAGACCCTATCAACTCTATGTACTGTTGCATCTCAGTCCCCAGTCCAGTGCCTAGCATAGTAGGTGCTCAATACATATTTGTGGGATAAAGTGTTGAATCCTTTCCCATCTAGTAGAAGAGTTTTGTTGTCTTACCAACACAGTATGATGCCTCTGCAGCTCCTTATAAGCAAATTTTTGTACAAGGGCTAGTTCAGTCTTCATCAACCTCTTGTAGTGTGTGTGTGTGTGTACGTGTGTCCTCCAGTGAAGATGCATGATAAGGAGAGGGATGTGGTGGAAAGAGTGCTCGCTTTCTTATTATTTTGAGTCCCTTTCCTAGCATTCCTGGATGTGTCGCCTAACTCCCTTAACTCTGAGACCCAAGTGCTGGTGGGAAGAGTTCCTCTCTGGCTATCTTCCCGAAACTGCTGCATATAAAAGTGCTTGCAAATTATCAGGTGATATAACACATATAAATACCTGTTAGGCCAAACCGAAAGTCAGGATGGGCAAAATGGCTGTGCTCCTGAAGCTGTCTGCTGAGCCTTCTTAACCACCAAGTCTTCCACTGACCTCATCAAGGAGAGCGATCAGACCACTCATGAAGGCAAATGCTCTTTCCAGTAGGTCCAGTTCCTACAGGAGGCAAGTCACATCCCAGTGATGGTACATCCCGGCTGTGTGCAAGAATGGCATGTCACATAGGCATTATCATGACTTCTCAGACCTGGTTTTATATTTTTGTTTTTTTCGATCTTTGCTAGTTCTTTCCCATATTGCTTAACAAGAAGGCCTCAGCGACTGGCTATCCTCTCTTCTCTGCTAAGGAATGCCTGTAAATATCCACCTAGCCTTGAGGTAAATTGAGGCCTTAGATATTGGCTGTGAATGCTGTTGGCAGCTTCACAAGGGATATGAATCTAGATGTGACAACAAAGCCAGAAGCAGACTCTCATATCAATCCATCCTTAGGCTTAAAGCTGAAATGCAAACACCCATCAGAGAGTTGGTCATTAAATATTATCAATCACCTATGTATGTGTGAATACAAATGCCGTTCTCTTGATGTAGGACTGTGGTAGTGATGGACAGAAGGTGCAGCAAGTGCTGGAAAGGGAGGGAGGATGAGTGGAGCAAAGGAGCCCCTGGAGAAAGATCAGGGGAGCACTAGGAGATAAAGTCTGTTAAAGGCCAAAATTATATTAATTTCAGTTATTGTACCAACTACATATATTAATTCATGATAAATTACAAATTTATTTAAACATTCTAGGGAGGGGTGCCTGGGTGGCTCAGTGGGTTAAAGCCTCTGCCTTTGGCTCAGGTCATGATCTCAGGGTCCTGGGATCGAGCCCCACGTTGGGCTCTCTGCTCAGCAGGAAGCCTGCTTCCCCACAGCCCCACCTCTCTCTGCCTGCCTCTCTGCTACTTATGGTCTCTCTCTGTCAAATAAAATAAATAAATAAATCTTAAAAAAACCCCAAACACATTCTAGGGAAAACCTTCATGTTCAAGCATTTTGTTTTATTTCTAGAAACAGAGGAAGAATTTAAGTGGTATCATATACTTGGCTAGCCAATTTCTTTTAACACATTTTCTTGTTGATCAAAATTCCTTCTTGTTCATGCGGTGAGACTCCAGGTTGATTTATTTATGAAGTATTCTCTTCTTTCTGTGAAGTATACATTGTAGAAATGACAGTGGCTTTCTAGATGACCAAAACATTCAGTGTTCCTCCAGCTACTTCTGGCAGAGTCTTCATATTGGAGCATGGGGGGTTTTGAGCGTGCATCTTGAGTGTACAAAAGAACAATATAAATCCCACCAGAGTTCCTCTTTCTGTTAAGGAGAGGATTTTTAAGGATATGTCTTTTTTTTTTTAAAGATTTTATTTATTTATTTGACAGAGAGAGATAGTGAGAGAGGGAACACAAGCAGCGGGGAGCTGGAGAGGGAGATGCAGGCTCCCTGCTGAATGGGGAGCCTCACATGGGGCTGGATCCCAGGATGCTGGGATCATGACCTGAACCAAAGGCGGATGCTTAACGACCGAGCCACCGAGGTGCCCCTAAGGATATGTCTTTTATTCAACATTCCTCTAGTGCTCCTGGAAAGATATATCAGTTCTTTCCAGGAAGAGGTCTTATGGGATTTAGAAGGCTCTTTAAAGCTGTGTCAGAAATAGACTAGGAAAAAGCATTTTATCCACCATTTGACTACATGTGAGTCTAGAGAGTCAGAATTCTGAAAATTTAGTCCTGTGGAGAATAAGAGAATGTTGGAATGTTTGGGGAGGTACATTTGGGATTATGTCTATAAAAATCAGGATACAATAGAGAACACATCAGCTAGAGTTCTTAGGTGAAAACAATAGAAGCCCTAGAACCCTACCATGCTAGTTTACAGTAAAAAGCATGTGTTAAAGGATATTAGGTAGCTCCTAAATGCTGGGAGGTCAGAGAATGGTCAAGAACAATGTCCAAAACATACACTGAGGTTAATCCAACAGAGACCCTACTGCTGTTGCTAGTCAGCACAGATACACAACTTGCCTCACTGTTGCTTGGCACTTGATTCTAGAACTTCTGTCACTGCTTCTCTGTAAATCAGATTATCTCTGTGGTTATGCTTTCTAATGGATTCCCTTTGGTACTGGCTTCCTCATGTTCAGTTCTTTCTGTATAGAAATCTCAGCTAATACATCTGACAATCTTTACTCTAGCTTCAAGAATGGCTGGGAGAGAGTTCAACCCTAAGGATATGGGACGCAATAAAGGAAATACTTCGAGTAATAGAAAGAGCATTAAAAAGATACTGGTCACATTCATGAAAAAGGTTCATAACAACTGAAATGTCTTTACTTGCTTTTTCCTTCAGCTAATGTGGGATGTCAGCCCCTAGCAAAGATACCTTTAAAAAATAATGGGATTTCTGGATAAATCTCATCCATGCTCATAAGTAAATTTAGACCATTATCACATGGGGATAGATTTGGACATAATGTCTCTCAACACTTCTGATGCTATACTCTATTTAAAGAATGTCAACATGGTCTGGATTATTCCCCAAGGTCTCATAGAACTTGTAAGAAAACATCTATTATATTTAAATTCAATTAGCCAACATATAGTACATCATTAGTTTCAGTTATAGTGTTCAATAATTCATCAGTTTAATACCTAGTGCTCATCACATATGTACCCTCCTTAATGCTCATCACCCAGTTACCCCCTTCCCACCTCCGCACCTCCCCTCCAACAACCTTCATTTTGTTTCTTATAGTTGAGTCTCTCATTGTTTTTCTCCCTCTCTTAAGACTTCCCATTCATTTTCCCTCCCTTCCTCTATGATCCTCTGCACTGTTTCTTATATTCCCCACATGAGTGAAACCGTATAATAATTGTCTTTCTCTGATTGACTTATTTCGCTCAGCATAATATCCTCCAGTTTCATCCACATTGATGTAAATGGTGAGTATTCAACCTTTCTGATGGCTGAATAAATATAATAAATAAATATAAAGATTATATATATATATATACACATATATACATATCTTGCATCTTCTTTATCCATTCATCTCTCAGTGGAGAACTCAGCTCTTTCCACAGTTTGGCCTTTGTGGACATTATTGCTATATGCAGTGTGGTGCAGGTGCCCCTTAGGATCAATACATTTGTATCTTTGGGGTAAATACCTACTAGTGCAATTTCTGGGTCATAGGGTAGCTCTATTTTTAACTTCTTGAGGAACCTCCATACTGTTTTCCAGAGCGACTGTACCAGCTTGCATTCCTACCAACAGTGTAGGAGGGTTCCCCTTTCTCTGTATCCTCACCAACATTTGTTATTTCCTGACTTGTTAATATTAGCCATTCTGACTGGTGTGAGGTAGTATCTCACTGTAGTTTTGATTTGTTTTTTCCTGATACCTAATGATGTGGAGCATTTTTCATGTGTCTGTTGGCCATTGGTATGTCTTCTTTGGAGAAAGGTCTGTTTATGTCTTCTGCTCATTTCTTGACAGGATTCTTCTTCTTCTTCTTCTTTTTTTTTTTTTTTTTTGGTGTGTGTATGTGTGCATGTGTGTGTTGAGTTTGATAAGTTGTTGATAGATCTTGGATAATAGCCCTTTTTCTGATATGTCATTTGCAAATATCTTCTCCCATTCCCTAGGCTACCTTTTAGTTTTGTTGACTGTTCCCTTTGCTGTTCAGAAGCTTTTTATCTTGATGAAGTCCCAATAATTCATTTTTGCCTCTGTTTCCATTTTTGCATCATGCTCATTAGAGATACTGGTCTGTAATTCTCTTTTTTGATGGGGTGTTTGTCTGGTTTTGGGATCAAGGTAACGCTGGTTTCCTAGAACAAGTTTGGAAGTTTTCCTTCCATTTTTATTTTTTGAAACAGTTCCAGAATACATATTAGTTCTTCTTTAAATGTTTGGTAGAATTCCCCATGGGAAGCTATCCAGAGGTGGACTCTGGTTTGTAGGGAGATTTTTGATTACTTCTTCAATTTCCTTGCTGGTTATGGGTCTACTCAGGTTTCCTATTTCTTCCTGTTTCACTTTTGGTAGTTTGTACATTTCTAGGAATGCATCTATTTCTTCCAGATTGCCTAATTTGTTGCCATATAGTTGCTCATAACATGATCTTAAAATTGTAATTCCTTGGTGTTGGTCATGATCTCTCCTCTTTCATTCGTGATTTATTAATTTGAGTCCCTTCTCTTTTATTTTTGATAAGTGTGGTTAGGGGTTTATCGATCCTTGTAATTCTTTCAAAGAACCAGCTTCTAGTTTTGTTGATCTGTTATCTGTTCTTTTGGTTTCTAGTTCATTGATTTCTGCTCTAATCTTTATTATTTCTCTTCTTCTGCTTGGTTTAAGCTTTATTTGATGTACTTTCTCTGGTTCCTTTAGGTGTAAGATTAGCTTGTGTATTTGAGACTTCCAATTTCTTGAGAAAGGCTTGTATTGCTATATACTTTCCTCTTAGGACAGCCTTTGCTGCATCCCAAAGGTTTTGAACAGTCGTATTTTCAGTTTCATTTGTTCCCATGAATTTTTTTTATTTAAAGATTAATTAATTAACTAATAAAAAATTAATTAAAAATTAATTTAAAGAATTTTAAAAATTCTTTAATTTCCTCCATTCTTTCTTTAGTAGGATGTTCTTTAACCTCCAAATATCCAAGTTCCTTCTATATTTCTTCTTGTGATTGAGATCAAGTTTCAAAGCACTGTGGTGGTTGGGAATTATCCCAATCTTTTGATACCAGTTGAGACCTGATTGGTGACCCAGGATGTGATCTATTCTGGAGAATGTTCCATGTGCACTGGAGAAGAATATGTTTTCTGTTGCATTAGAATGGAATGCTCTGAGTATATCTGTGAAACCCATCAAATCCAGTGTATCATTCAAAAACCCTTCCTTCCTTTTTGAGCTTCTGCTTAGATGATCTGTCCATTGCTGTGAGTTAAAGTCCTCTACTATTATTGTATCATTATTTATGTGTTTCTTTAATTTTGTTATTAACTGGCTTTACAATTGGCTAATCCCATGTTGGGGGATAAATATTCACAATTGTAAGATCTTCATGTAGGATAGACCCTTTAATTATGATATAGTGTCCTTCCTCATCTCTTCTTACAGTCTCTGGTTTAAAATCTAATTTGTCTTAAATAAGGATTGCCACTCCAGTATTCTTTTTATATCCACTAGCTTGATAAATGGGTTTTGGCCTCCTCACTTTTAATTTGGAATTGTCTTTGGGTCTGAAATGAGTTTCTTACAGAGAGCATGTCGATTGGTCTTGCTTTTTTATCCAATCTGATATCCTGTGTCTTTTGATTGAGGTATTTAGCCCATTTACATTCAGAGTAACTATTAAAAGATACAAATTTAGTGCCATTGCATTACCTGTAAAATCACGGTTTCTGTGTATTGTCTCTGTTCCTTTCTGGTCTATGTTACTTTTGGGCTCTCTCTTCACTTACAGGATCCCCTTTAATATTTCTTGCAGAGCTGGTTTAGTGATCACAAATTCTTTCATCTTCTGTTTGTCCTATTTGTCTCTTTATCTCTCCTTCCATTCTGAATGACAGTCTTGCTGAATAAAGTAGTCTTGCCTGTATGTTTTTCTTCATTTAGTACCCTGAATATATCAAGTCAGCCCTTTTTGCCCTGCCAGGTCTCTGGGAATAGGTCTGCTGTCAGTCTAATGTTCCTACCCTTGTACATTAAGGACCTCTTGTCTCAAGTAGCTTTCAGGATTTTCTCTTTCTCTGAAATTTACAAACTCCACTATTATATGATGGGGTGTTGATCTATTTTATTGATTTTTGAGGGGGTTTCTCTGTGCCTCCTGGACTTGAATACCTGTTTCTTTCTCAGATTAGGAAGTTATCAGCTGTTATTTGCTCATATATACCTTCTGTCCTGCTTTCTCTCTTTCTTCTTCCTTTGGAACCCCAATAATTCTAATATTGTTTTGCTTCATGATATTGCTGATTAATTGAGGCTCCCCTTTATGGCCCATTAGTTGTTTTTCTCTTTCCCTCAGCTTCCTTCCTTCCCATCATTTTGCCTTCTATGTCACTGACTCTTTTCTGCTTCATCTACCCTAGCTGTTAGAGCATTCATTTTAGACTGCATCTCAGTAAAATGTTTTCAATTTTGGCCTGAGTAGGTTTTATTTCTGTACCAAAGAGTCTCCAGTGTCTTTTATGCTTTTTTTCATTATTTTTTGGTAACTTTTTAATCATTATTCTGAATTCTAGTTCTGACATTTTACTTATATCCATATCGATTAGATCTATGGTGAGAGTATTGCCTCTGATTCTTTCTTGTGCTGTGAATTTCTCCTGCTAGTCATTTTGTCCAGAGAAGAATAGATGAATGAGAGAGAAAACTCAAAAATATCAACCATAACCCCAGTGAAATACACACTAGATAAATCTGAAGCAGTTATTAACCAAACAAGAAAAGAAAAAAAGACAGGGAAAAGGAGAATATAATCTTGAACAAAAAAAGGGTGATCCATTTGGTCCTTGCTATATTTTGGTCTGTTTGTTAGAAGACACTAAATCCCAAAATTATAAAGAAAGAAAGAAAGAAAAAAAAATATATATGTGTGTGTATATATATGTATATATATACATATATATATAATTGAATACAGTGAAAGGAAGCAAAAAATGAGGAATATATTTATAAAAAGCAAATGTAAAACTGAACATTAGAAAAGACTTCAAAACAAAGAGTTGACAAAATAAGAAACTAGTTGATAAGAAAAAAAAAGAAAACAGAACAATTTAAACGGAAAGACTAAAGAATCATGAGAATAAACCTTGAATTCTATATACTATTTTCCCCCTAGCACAGGAGTTTTTCAGTTCTGAATGATCCATAAACTTGGTATCTGCCCAATGTTCCTGCTGGTCTTCTGGGAGAGGGGCCTGCTGTGGTGATTCTCAAGTGTCTTTGCCTGGGTGGAGTTGCACCACCCCTTTCCAGGGGGCCAAGCTCAGTGTAAGCTGCTTTGGGTAGCTCTATGTGCCTTTTGTTCCCTGAAGGCCTCTCGTGCCCATTTAGAGGATGAAAACGTAAAAATGGCAGCACCCTGATCTCCAGCCTTGGAGCTGAACGATTGCTGGCCCCACTCTTCAGTGCACCCTCAAGGAAAAGCAATCTATCCCTTTTGTGTGCACCAAACTCCACAGACCCGTGGTGCACACCTGCACAAATCCTCCCAGTGGGTGGTGGATGGGGGGTTCACCATGGTCCTGCAGCTCGTTGGGCCCCTGCTTGGGGAACAGTTGCCTGATTGTGTGCACACCTGCACCATTCTGCCTGGGGGAAGGAGGAGGGTTTCTCATCCGTTGTCACTTACTGGGCCCCTGCTTGCAGAGTGGTAGCTCAATCATAGGGTGATTCAACATTTATGGCAATACCTCACTAAGAGGCTGCTCTGGGGCTCACTAATTGTAGCCAGTGACCCTGCTTCAATGCTGCTTCACTAAAGCACCATGTTCTTTCTGTGACCACACTGTCCCATCTAGGATACCACCCTGATTGGCCACCTGAGTGTCTTTCAGACAGGGATGTCCCTCACAGGAGCAGACTTTCAAAAATTCCGATTTTGCATTCCACTGCTGTATCACTTTCCGGTAGCCAGCTTACAGAGCCTCCCTACCACCAAGGTTTATCTATTGACATATCCCCTCGGTTCACATCTCCACAACATCTACCTTCCAAAAAGGTGTTGCTTTTCTATTTGTAGAATTGCAGCAATTCTTTTCTTAGATCTCATGTTGAATTCACAGGTGTTCAGAATGATTTGATAGATAACTAGCTGAATTAAAGGGACCAGATGAAAAACAGTTCCCCTACTCTTCCACCATCTTCCCTCCTCCTTCATTTGAGGTTTTGATGTAGCCAAGTTGACTCTCTCTGAAGTCCTAGGCTTGAAAGTGGGTGCATCTATTTCAGTCTCTCCTAGCTGGGTCTTTGTTTTCTTTATCAGACCTCAAGGATTGGGTCATTTCCTGCTTCATGCTTTCTACTGCTGATTCACTGGCCACCAAGTACCGTTAGAATGGCTGGAACCTGCTGGTTTCTATTGCAGGTTTGCCCATGTCTCCCTATGCTTGATCTGCAATTCATAGACCTTCTACTCCTGAAGCATCCACCTCAGCTGCCAGGTCCTCTCTTCTGCAGGAGCTGGCTTTGAAGGTTCAGGATTTTTGCATTTCACTGTTCCAGCCTTCTTCTAAGATGATATGAGGTGATAAGATGCCCACATGTAAGACAAGTCTTAGTTTTTAATTACAGCTAAGTTTGTGTCTTCATCACTGGCTTCAGATACGAATCCCATGGGTACTGGGCCCTATGTAAAATCTAAGTGACTGTACACTGCACTCAAAATAGTACTGTTCCTACACCCATTATCACTGAACTTAAGGGGTCAATCTGCTTCTCATTTTTCTTTTCTTTATTTTTTTTAAAGATCTTATTTATTTATTTGACAGAGAAAGATAAAAAGTAGGCAGAAAGGCAGGCAGAGAGAGAGAGAGGAGGAAGCAGGATCCCTGCCAAGCAGAGAGCCCAATGCAGGACTCAATCCCAGGACCCTGAGATCATGACCTGAGCCGAAGGCAGAGGCTTAACCCACTGAGACACCCAGGTGCCCTGCTTCTCATTTTTCTTAAGATGCCTTTCCTACCAAAAGATGTCTCAGTCCCTCCTGCAAACAGACTTCAGGATGACTTAATTATCCAAACTCACCGAGACATTTATGAATTCTCCTTAGACACTAGCATACTTTCTCAGCTCTTATATATTTTAAAGTCTTTATTTCACTTTTTGAAAGAAACTTTTGCTAGGTATACAATTCTAGATTGAGATTTTACTTTTCTCAATAATTTAAAGGTGTCTCCCCATTTTCTTCTCACTTACAATGCTTTTGAGGAGAAATCTACTGGTCATTCTTATATTTGCACCTCTTTATATAATGTCTTTCCCCCCCCTTGGGAACTCTTAAGATTGCCTTTTATCATTAGTTTTTAGTAGCTTGAATATCATGTACAGCGATGTTATTTCCTTTTGGTGATCATGAGCTTTTTTTGAAAAATTAGAAGGAAATAATGATTTTCAGACATACTAGAGCTGGCAGACTTTATTGCCAACCAGGTCTGATCTAAGTTGTAATGTAATGTAATGTAATGGCATATGTTTATAAAATAGATTTCTAGGGGAAAAACCCTCTAGATTTGTTGCATATTCTGATTTCCATGTTCTAAATAATCCTACAATGAGCCTGTGTGGCTCAGTCATTAAGCATTTGTCTTTGACTCAGGTCATGATCCCATCATCCTGGGATTGAGCCCCACTTTAGGCTCCCTGCTCAGTAGGAAGCCTGCTTCTCCCTCTCTCACCCACCCTGCTTGTGTTCCTTTCTTGGTATTTCTTTCTCTGTCAAATAAATAAATAAAATCTTTAAAACAAACAATCCTAGAATGGCCAATTTTTAAAAAAGATTTTATTTACTTATTTGACAGAGAGAGAGATCACAAGTAGGCAGAGCAGCAAGGGGGTGGAGGAAGCATCCCAAAAATGGCCAATTTTAAGCTATCAACCAGTCATCTCTGAGCACAGAGTATGGAAGAAATGCACATAATTTTTTCTGGTAAGCCTATGTGAATTGGCTCCAGCACACCATTGCCTGCACTGTAGAAATATTAAAGGAACTCCTTCAGGTAGAAGAAAAATGATAATGGATGAAAATTTGTATCTACATAAAGAAATGAAAAACACTAGAAATTAAAAATATATGGATAAATATAAAATACTTTTTTCTAATTAAGTGTTTTTGCTTTAAAAGATAATTGACTGCCTAAAGTAAAAATAAACCCTAGTGTAACCACTAAAAAGAAATGAAAACAACAGCAAAGAGACACAGGTAATAAGAAAATGGAGAAAAACAAAATTATACATAAATTATTTCATTAATCTCCTTACCCCTCTCCTCAAAAGGCAGAAGAAGAAAACAAAGAAACAGTTCAAATGGGATACCTAAGCCCAACCATACTGATTATTACATAAAATTTAAATAGTATAACCACTGCAATTACCAGGTTGAGATTATCAGATTGCATTAAAAGGAAGCCCAACTGTATACTGTCTTTAAGAAACCCACTCATCCATATATAACCCTCTTACAATAGGTCAAAAGAAATACTTGTACAAATCTCACTGAGGGAAGCCGTTAGTGATTTATACATAATATAAAATTTTAATATTTGAAGAAACTTTATGATCTATGTTTTCAAATTAATAGACAGTCAATTTGTACCACCTGTAAGGAGTTCAGCGGGGCCCTGAGGTGAAGGAAACAAAAGATTATAGCATGTCATCTCTAAAAACAACAGACTAATCATATTCTAAAAAGAATGAAGTAAATTTATAGTGTCTTGGATTTAGAATCTGGGTAGGTGGTCTCAGATGCACATTTTATTAGATATATGGTTTTTGTTAAAGCATATGACTCAATTTCTTTTTCTATAGAATAGTGGGCTCTCTAAGGAAGTGGGGAGTCACTTATCAGAACTTTAAAATTTGTGAAACCATCTCATAAACCTCCCAGGCTTTAATATACTCTCAGGTTGAGTCAGGAGGTTCTACACAATCTAAATAATTTGAAAAAGCTCTCCTGTAATTCTGATGAACAAGGCCCACCCCCATTCCTACAGCCTACCCACCAGTTGAAGTTCACTGAAGTAGACTATTTCTGCGGACCCTTCCATCTATGACACTTTATGATTCTCTATTTTGTACAGAATTAATATTTGGGTGTTCTTCAAATTACCTCAGATTTGTAGCCAAGTATTAGCTAACACTGACAAGACCCAGCCTAGCTTCTTGGCATCTTGCCATTTCCTTTCAACTGATGTATTGGAAGTGGCCCATTGTAATTTTGTTGATTCACCTACAAATATTTTATTTCAGAGTGAAGGCATATATCCAATAAAGAATACACTGTTGATGCACATATTCAGTTCTAAGCAATTCAATTCACCACAGCAGGATTGCTTAGGGACTGTTTAATGGTGCCTTGGGCTAGGGTGGCTGGCATTGATCTGCTGAAAAATCAATGAAGTTTGTGCTTTGGAAAAGAGAGCACTATATTAGTTTCACTGTTTCACAAAACTAGAAAGTAGGTCATTGCCCAACATTTCAGCAATTGCTACTGGTTCTGTGGCAGGCTTAGTGGCAGATACTGAGGGACAGGACAGCCACCCAGAGCCCTGGGGGTAGAGGGAGTAAGGCCCCATGATTCCAAGAGGGGCTAGCCAAAGCATCATCTTTAAAAAGGGAGAGGAGAACCTCCCCATTCAGCCATCATCTAGGGCTGCAGGAAATAATTTTTTGCCACAGCATATGGTTTGTTTTAGTCTTAATATGTCAGAGATGTTTCCTTTAATTATTTTCTCATTACTTTCTGCTTTTTAGAAAAGACTTTTACCCTCCCTCCCTCCCCTGAGAGTGCTTGAGGATTCTGTGTTATTTCTTTTTGTTTTTTTGTTTTTTTTTGATTCTGTGTTATTTCATTTCTAACATGTTGCATTTCAAAAGACTTGCAGAATTAAATCTTGGCAGAAAAGAGGGGGCTAATTAAGTGAGAGTGGGTCATGTTCTAATTTCTCATTCTCAGTCAGAATGAAAGTCTTTTTAATTGTAAGGCTTAAGTTAAGGGACTAAAATTTTTATTTTAATTATATGAAATCACCCTATCATACATAGGTCAAAAGAGAAACTTGTACAAATCCCATTGAGGGAAGCCATTAATAATTTCAGAGGGAAGGAGATGGGAGGCAAAGGAGAATAACAAGGGATCACAGGCAAAAGTGATACAGCTCTGGTGTTAGCTATCCTATGGCATGTAGTGTGTTAATCTTTTTTTTTTTTTTTAAGATTATTTATTTTGGAGAAAGAGAGAGAGCAGAGAGGAGGGGCAGAGGGAGAGAGAAGGATTCTTCAGCAGACTCCTTGCTGAGAACAGAGCCAGATGCTGGGCTCTATCCCATGACCCTGAGATCATGACCTGAATTGAAATCAAGAGTCAGACACTTAACCAACTGAGCCACCCAGGTGTCCCAAAGTGTATTACTCCTGTGGTCCTTGGTAGAGACCTAGACTATAGATTTAACAAGGGCTAGACTGTACTGAAATTTAAAAAAATATATAAGAAGTCCTTTCCCCCTGACTTCATATTTCAGTTCCCCTTTTCATTGGCCTGACTCCCAGTGTCTCCCCTTCCATTCTGCTCTTCTTCCCACAGAGAAGGTACCTATCTTTCCCTTAGTTACTTATCAACAATGCCATGACATAGTGTAACCCCAGAAGACTCCATTTAGAGGTTCCACTGGCTGTAGTATCTGGAGTTGGGTAATACGATGACTCTGTTGCTGCCACTTAAAGGTTAAAGTCTTTGAGGCCAAAGAAGCTCACTCTCCAGTAAGTGGAGCATCAGGAAATTTGTCAGGGAACAAGAGAAACATTTGAACTGGTAGCTCCCCAGTGTTTGAGTATAACTACATTTGTAAGGGATTGTGTATCATATGCCCTAGCAATGATTCTTCATGGATGGCATCACTGCTACATTGTTCAGTACATTTTCTAGAGAATATGATAGGAAGGATAAGAATTTGTTACTAGAGATCTTGTGTTGTGATATCTTCAAAGTGCTCTGACGTACATCGTGTTCTTCCAGACTCTTGACATCATTATAGGCTAGGACTATCAGACATTATCATGTCCACTATATTAAATTAGAAACGAAACCTGAGAGACCAACCTACACTCCTAAGATTCAACAATTGAGCTCCACTAGAAGTCAAGCATCCTGCCTCTTAATCCATCTTGTCCTAAGTGTGTGTGTGTATGTGTGTGGTAGTAATTCTCTACATTCCTTTCACAGTAGAGAGTTCCATTTTGGAGTAGGTCCACTTAGGCCTATGAAATAGAAGCCAAAACAAACATGTATAGTTCTTTGGTCTTTTGGCTCAGGTTCTCTAGAAAACAGAGCCCGAGACAAAACCTTACATGCTACTACTTTATAGGGGGTGTATCCCAGGAAATTAAGAGTTACAGAAAGAAATAAATGAGGGAGGGAAGGAGAAAAATTTAGTGGATGCTGTGATTTGGCACCTGAATCCCACTTCAGGAATGATAGGATTATTCCCCCAGCTGCTGGAACTGCTGCTAGGGGATAATCCTTAGCTGTCAACCCTCTTCAGGAATTGCCTTGGTTGAAGAGTGATGCCTCCTCCTAGCGACACTCTCTTCCCAATGACTGGTCAGTGCAGCAACATAAAATCCTGGCCCTCTTGTCTCAATTTGAGACAACTTCGAAGGCTCATCTCAGTTCCAGAGTTCCCCCATAGAGTCAGATGATGCCTTTGTTATGGCTCATCATAGCCCACCTTTCTTTACCCACCTCTGTTTCATTCCCTTTGCAAGATCACTCCCTAAAAAACTGCTTGCATGTTAGTCTCTGACTTAGTCTGCTTCCCCAGGAGCCCAAATTGTAAAAATATACATTAATATTTTGCAATAGGCCTATGTTAACCCTCCTCCCCTCTGTCATAAGATTGTCCAAAGAGATCTGGATCATCTGCAGATCATTATACTAGTCCATTTTATTGAGGATGTCATGCCAATTGGTCCATAAAAGTGAGAAGTGGTAAATATTTTGGAGGCTTTGGTAAGACACAAATGCCCTAGCAGGTGGGAAATAACCCTTACAAAGACTCAAGGGCCTATTACATTAGTGGGACTTTAGGTGTCCTGTGCTGTAGGAATCTCCTCCAAATAAAAAGGAAATTATTGTTTCTTTCATCTCCCACTACCAAAAAAGAATCACTACGTCTAATAGACCCTCTCAGAACCTAAGGTAGCATATTCAGTTGTTGGGAATACTGCTCTATACCAGGGGGCATGAGAGACTTCCAGCTCTGTGTGGGGACTAGAATAGGAAAGAGCTCTTCAGCTGGTACAGGCAACAGGCCTGTTGTTTGGGCTACGCAAATGAGCTGACCCTATAGTATTAAAGGCATCAATGGTGGGAAAGTTACCACATGGAGTCTATAGGAAGCCCTTCCTATAGGGCTATAGGAAGCCCTATCATATAGGAATGATAATACAGACTGCTAAGGTCGTGTCATATGTAGAGAAGAATTATATACTTGTTAAAAAACAATTCCTGTCCTACCACTAGGTAGGGATTGAATACCTGACTATGGGACATTAAGTGACTGTGGGGCCAGGACTGCCATCATGAGCAGGGCTCTGTCCAGCTCACTAGGCTTTTGGTTCAGGAGGGCAGCAGTAACCCATCTCAAGATGGAAGAGCTGCATCCCAGCCTGATCCCAAGTAAGACCAGAGTCTACAAGCAAGCTGCCGAACATGTGGCTCAGACCCATCATGTCATTTACCACTGTTGTTCCAGGTCATCTCCCTGAATCCACTCTTACAGCAGCAGGGGAGAATCTCATGCCCAGCAGATAGAGGAAAACCCTCAGGCTTGGTTCACTGATGGAATGGCTTGGTATATAGGTATAACTCAAAAGTGAATGGTGGCTATTTTACAGCCTGACTTGAGTCTGATCAGTGGGCAGCACTTTGGTTGGTGTCCCTGATTAACTGACTCTGTGAACAAAGAGAACCTCTCAAGGTTATAATATATCCAGATGCATGGGCAATGGAAAATGTCTTGTCCAGCTGATAAGGGTCCTGAAGGAGAAAGATTGTAAGGATTAACATGTAGGAATGGGCACAATATACGAAGATTTCTGTATTACATGCAACATCTGCTAGACAGCATCTGCCTCAGAAGAAGCACTAAACAATCATGTATGGAAAACAACTCAGAGAGTTAACATCAACTACCTTCTGTCATTGCCCACTTAATGCTGGCATAATGAGCTCATGACTGGAGTAACCACAGTAGCAGGGCCCAACAATTGGAGCCCAATGGTGTTCACTTCTGCTTATGTTGGCTGATCTATTATTGCCATTGCCAAAGTCCAACCTGCCATCAACTCTATGTCCCTGATATAACATCATCACTGAACAAGCCATTTGGTGGTAAATTTTTTTTATAATTTTTTTTATTTCATTTCTTTTCAGTGTATGAGAATTCATAGTTTTACGCCACACCCAGTGCTCCATACAATGCGTGCCCTCCATAATACCCACCACCTGGCTCCCCCAACCTCCCAATTGACATTAGTCTCCTTCAGTCTGGATGCTCTAGCAATTCACTCAATTACAATAGACATATTCCTGGCATGGGTTTCCCTTTCCTGCCCACAGAAACTACCAAAGATCTTAGAGAGTATTTGATCTACTAGCATGTGATCCCACATACTATTGCATCAGACCAAGGGACCTACTTTACACCAAAAGGTGCACAAAAATAGGCACATGACCCGATCGTAGGTTTCACCACTCAGAAGGTACTGGCCTGATAGAACAATGGATTGGCCTGACAAAAGAATAGTGGAAGCATCAGCTCAGAAGTGATATCTTTCCAGAAAGGAAAACCTTCCTCCAAGATATAGTATACACTTGGAGTCAACAACTTTGTATGATATGTTCCCAGTTAGTAGATTACATGGGTCCAGGACCAAGGAGTGGAAGCAGGAGTGGACTGTTTACCAACACGTTCAAGAACCCATTGGGGAAATTTTGTTTCCCATCCTCACAACTCTGACCTCTGTGTTTCTAGGGGTTCTGGTTCCAAAGAAGGAATATTTCCACCAGAGGACATCAAGGGTCATATTGAACTCTAAGCTATGGCTGCTGCCTGGGCACTTCAGCATTACCATCCTGTCAGGGTTTAACTGAAACTGAAGTCAGGCTAATGCTATACTATGAGGATATGAAGAAATACATTTTCCCTCCCCTTCAAGGTGATCCACCTGGACGTCTCTTTAGATGGTAAAGGGCCTGGTGCTAGAGGGGCTCAGATTGCTCAGGGATGAGGGACTGAGTCATGCTGCTGAGTTAACCATTGAGACCAGCAGAGGTGCAAGCTGAAGGTGAGGGGAACCAAAAGGGATGATAGAGGGAGATAATGAGTATCAGTCAAGGTCCTGAGACCAGCAGCAGCAATGGTGGCTATCATCAACCCTATTAACCTTCTTCTTATAAGTTTTTCCCAGAAAAACAGGCTCACCAGAGTCCTAAAAGAGCTGCTCTCAGTACTTATACAAAGCATTGGATCTGAGTAGTATAGGGGTACATTGAAGTAGATGCTGTGACTCACCTCTCACATGCCTGTTCAGGAATGGTGGACTTATTCCCTTAACTGCTGGGATGGTGTCAGAAGAGAGCCCTCAACTGTCAACCTTCTTCAGAATTTGCTTCTCTCAAGATCATGCTCCCACCCCAGGACATCCTCCACCCAATGACTGGCTGATGTGGGATGAAGAGTGCCCAGTCCCCTGGCACCAATTTGGGATAATTCTAGTGGGCCATCAAAGCTTCAAAGCTATCTGTAGGAATGGCCGGTGTCTTCATTGAGTCTATATAAAAACCAAACTTCTTTTTCTGCTCAAACTCTTTCTCCCTTCCCTTCTCTAGGCATTGATCCCAAAAGTTTTCCCTGATGCAGCACACTATATTTTGTTCCCTGTTTCCCAGGTAACACAATCTGTGACAGAGATCAAACACAAAGGTGTACATTACCAAGATGACTACATCAATCACCAAACGTAACTGGTTGCTCAAGTTTCACAGGACAAATAGAGAGACTGTAGGAAAGAACTGCATCTCAGAACTAACCATGGGGATGAAGAGAGGAGAGGAACTCAGAGCACTTTATCTCCTGGCTCCTTCCTCTCTCCCACAGGTCCAAGTCTGCTCCATCGGGTGACAGCACCTCCATACTTCTACATTTGTTCCCTCATCTATTGCAGGTGACCACTGGGAAAGCCAGATCCCTCTCTTGTGAGATCCAGCCAGTGTCTCAGGACAGGGAGTTCTTCTTGTCAATCAGAAGTTCCCAGGGAGCTCCCAAACCTATGGTAGTGGTAGCCACAGCAGCCAGAATTTCTGACCACAGGCAGAACGTGAGCCATCAATTCTATCCCTTTGTTCAGATGGGAGAGCAAGAGACTGAGGATATAGGACCGAGTAGAGCTGTGATAGAACATAAACCATGATCAGTATAATTGGTGGGGATATATAGACACACATCTAATTTCTGAAGGACCTAGCTGTATGTTTATCCTACTACAAAGTATATACTTCTCTTATCTGATTTTGGGGGAGGGAGGAAGCAGAATAGTGAGAGTGACAAAACAATAACAATATTAATAATAAATCTTATGATTATGTCATTCTTCATGGCTAACAAAAATGGAAAAATATATGCTTTTGTAGAAGAGAAATTGTGAGATCTCTTCCCTCCACTCATTCAACAAGCATTTCAACTTATTCTCTCTTTCAGCAAAGCAGAGAATTTGATGGCTGGCCTCAACTGGATTTTCCTATGCAAGGAAAGGCTAGGAAGAAGCCATAGACACCCAGGTATTGAAGGACACTAGAGGTGAC
Source organism: Mellivora capensis (assembly GCA_004024625.1). Classification (NCBI taxonomy): domain Eukaryota; kingdom Metazoa; phylum Chordata; class Mammalia; order Carnivora; family Mustelidae; genus Mellivora; species Mellivora capensis. The sequence continues at coordinate 21,380 of PISX010007880.1, forward strand.
ACATAATCCGGCCGCCTCACTTCACAAATTAGGAAGCAGATCCAGAAAGCGAAAATGAGCTCTGTGTCAGCTTTTGATTTAGGAGGAAATGATTCAGAAAGAAGTGATTGCATGCCTGTTAAAATTAAGTGGTGTCCTCATTAAAACTTCGCCTCTGAGGAAAGAGCAGGCATGGGTGGAGGCTAGCGTTTACTGAATCCCTACTATGGTCCATGGATTTCATGTTCATTATTTCCTCTAGTTAACTGATTAATCTTCACAAAATCCTCAGAGTTAGATATTACACCTATTAATTAAGAAGTTGAGTAGCCTGTACAAGGCCAGACTAATAATTAGCAGCTCCTGGAATCAAACCCTGATTTCTGACCCAAAGTGTTATGTCCACACAACAGAATCGCACTGACTCCAGAAGTGAAGCAGTTAAAGATTACTGAAGCCCCAAACAATGAAATCATATTTTCATCTCAATATGCTGTTTCCACTTCCTTTTCATTATGTGAGTTAAAAACATCAAAGATTAGAGAACAATGGCTTTTCCCAAGTTAACAAGAGCTTAACTTTCCGTTTCACTCAATAAAACACTAACATAAATATGAGCAAAAACATTTGGGAAGACACAGTTCCAAATCTCCTCACCACCAGCTGGGTCAGAAGCACTCAAGTCCTTCCACCCCAGTATTACTCTGTATAAAATGAGGGCATTGCCCTCCTGGGCTTTCTAGCTCTAAAACATAACATAACACAACACAACACAACATAGCCACTATGGGCATGCATGGTTCCTTTCTTTTCTTTCTTTTCCTTTAATGTTTTCAAGGGAAATCTTTGAAACTTCCAAGAATAGCACTACCAAAAAGGAAGGGGCAATCTCACTGAGCTGCTGGCCTAGGGCACACACAGGAAGTGCAGTTGCTTCTGGAGCCCGGAGCAAATCACTGTGAGCACTCTGAGCCTTTACCTGTGGTGAGTTAGTTTCACTGCCTTATGCTGGCTGTCCGCACAGCTCATGGGCAGCCGGGATGCTATTGTTATGGCCTGGTCAGCTCTCAGGCATTGCTTGGAAAAAGGGTAAGTGATCCCTTTAGACCCACCTATCCGACCACTCACAGGGAATATTTATTTTTTTTTCTTAAATAAGTCATTGGCTTTACCCCTCCCCTTTTCCCTCCTCCCATCTTTCTCCCCTTCTCAGGTTTACTATATACCAGGCACAGTTCTAAGTACTTTACATGTTTTAACCCTGAAAAAGTTATATTTGCTGTTCTCATTTTACAGACGAACCCACTGACGTACAAAAAAGTTAAATAAATATCTTTGGTCCCACAGTAGATACATTTGGGGGCCAGGGTTTGAACCCAAGCAGCCTGGCTCAGGAGTCTTTCACCCATAATCTCAATGCTATTCGGTTATCAGTTAAAGTCATAAGCTGCACATGCTTCCTACTTCCCAGACTTGGTTAACCACGTGCTTATTGACAAAGGTCACTAAAGATACATGAGTCAACCCAAAGCATTTTCATCTGCTTTTAGCTTATTTGCAAGTCTAAAAGACAATTACAGTGAAATTGCCAGTTTCTAACAGCATGACCTTGAGCTGCTTAAGGTCACACTTGTGTACCTGTTCAGTTGATTCCTTTATTCTTCATCTCTGCTTCAGGCTCATGTGCAGCCTTCCAACCTCCATGTTCCAGCCACCGATGCCATCCTACTGCACTGTCATGCCTCCGTGCTTTGCCCATGCTCTTCCTCCTGTCCCTAATGCCCTTCCTTCCCTTCTATACCTTAGAGACAAACTCCATCCTTCTAGCCCTACCATTCTAGGCAGTTAAGTAGAAACATTATAATGACTTCTGTGTCTTTTACTCCTCTAAATTGAATGTCCCCTGAGGGACATGGAATGTTTTATTCTTCTGTATGTCATTTCCCATAAGAGTTAATACAATAAACACACCAAGTTCACTGATACATGTTTTATCAAGAAAAATGTAAATGTGAAGAAAACCCTTTTAAGTGTATCTGGTATTTAAAACATTAATAATTCATTTTAGGGTAGAGTCGTTCAGTGCCAAGTTCATAATCCGCTTACTCTAAGACCTTCAACCAGCAAGACAAAAATATATATAAAGATAATACAATGAAAAAGTTCATGATAAACTTGTGTTATTCTACGTAACCCACTGTGATTTGTCACAAACTGTCAAGTACCTACGGGTCATTCCCCTCTGTTAGCACAATGCCTGACTGGAAGAGATGCATGTTCTCTGCTACAAGGGATTTGGAATTTACGGCTTGCACAGTGCAAGGTAATTTAAGTTTATTTAGGACATAAGACAGTGCCACAAAGAGAGTTCTCAAAACTAAACCAATGAGAAGGACTGGACTTGATGCTCTTCTTGGAGAGAAGAGCTTGGGCTAGAGAAGATCCTCCCACTGCAGGTAAGACTAAAGTTGAGGGTAGTCTGGCTGGGGTCTCACACTACCTTATCAACCAAGAGCTGATGAGCACAGATGTGCCACAGCTGTGTTCATCTGACACTTTGTTGAGCTCATGGGAGCATGTGATGAAGATCCAGAAGAATCTGGCTAGGATGTGACCCCCACCTCGTCCAGTAAAGGAAAACCAACACGGGAAGCAGGTCAGAAGAGCACACATCAAATACTATGGGCAAGTGGATCTGTAGCCTTATGGAAAAGGCAGATTGATACCAATATTTAGTTTTCATTTTATGTTACTCATCAGAAACCAGTCAGAAGAGAACTAACATGTGATTCATGGCTAGATAATAACTGTAATAATAAAGTAGACACAAAATAGCATCATTAAACTATTGGTTGACTTTCTTCCACTAATACACTGAGGGCCTATTTTAGGATAAGAAGGAAATTGATATTCTATTTCAGGAATTTCAGGGACTAAGTTTGCTCAAAGTGTGAACTCTCTTCACCTGTAACCCCAGTTCCCTGAAGGTAATATAGGTTCACAATTCTTTATCAACAATTTTGAAAACCAAAAGTTTTCAGAACTCATTTGGTGGCAATGTCCGATCGGAACTCTCTCGGCAGCAAAATCATATCTAAATACATAGGAAGCTGTTTAGAATCTTTATTTATCCCACTCAGTGTGAATTATTTATACAGTTCTTAACAGAAATATGAATGTGTTTAATTTGGGTTTGCTACCCCAGATCTGGAAGAAGGTGTCTACCATATGCCCATTTCACCTTCCTATTAATGACAAACTCTGCATCCTGAAACACTCCCAGTTTCAAAGGTTTCAGGTATTTGACAGTGGACTTGTAAACAGATAACAATCCCTGCCTGGACACCAGTCTTCTTGTCATCCTAGAGAGACCCAAATGCATTTCGAGGGGCAATCAACCAGCAGCTTGATGCTTTATCTCCTATGGGCTGCATGTGAAAAAAAAGTTAAATTTTTTGGTGGATTTCAAAATAAATCAGGGGAGGTTATCATCATGTTTTTTTTTCTCCCCTCATGGATAAAGAGTTGGTTTTCCATCTTTTAACTGCTAAAATCATAAAATTATTCTCTCTCCTGGGCTTATAAGAATAATTATCCTGGGTTTATTAAAAAAAAAAAATTATCCTCTTTTATCCCCGGATGGTGTCCCTTCTATTCAGTGAAGGTGAAAGGAGAGTTTTTATTTTGCATTTTCCACACCAACCAGCCACTTCTAGGGATAGAACCACCAGGTACAAAAGTTAGGAGGTTCTCAAAGATAAACAGTTCTAGGCTCTGGTCAGGCCTAGCTCTCTTTCACAGGTAATAAATCCAAGACAAAGAATAGATGGTCCTTCTTAGAGGTTAGTGATGATCATAGTTGTATTTCTTCTTATTTTCCTTTCTTCTTCCTACTCAATTATTTAGTCCAAGGCTCTACACATAGTAGGTAAGCTGTGGAATGTCAGTTATAAATCACAAATTGGTTAAACACCTTTAGGTGGGGGTAGGAGTATGTCTCACAACTTTCATCTCCTTCTCCTCCTGTCTTGTATTCTGGGGGCTTCCTTCTGTTCTCTTTCTACTGACTCCTTTTATTTTTCTACATCTAGTTTACTCCTTGCTTCATATATTAAGACCCTTTCTACTTCCAGTAACTGCGTTTTCATTTCTATGATTTATAGTTGGTCTGTTTTCATATGTTCCTACTCTCCTTTGAGAACTTTATGGTCTTATTTCCAGGATGTTCTTCACATCTATATTTTTGAGAAATTTAAGCATACTTATTTTAAATGCAGAATGCTGTCTTATTTGCATTTTATCTTTGGTGAATTCTTCTTATATATGAATCTTTTGGCTGTCTCACATGGAAAGGATTTCCTCGTGTGCTTTATAATTTTTCAATCATCAATTTACTTACCAAAAATTTCTCAATTGTGAAATACCTTACTTTTATCCACACCTCTCCAGATCCCCTGGATTAATAGTTGCCTTATTCAGCTTTCTGTATTGTTGGCCTAATTAAGCTACTGGTTAGAGTGGATTCTTAACCCTTTCTGTCCTTGCTGCCGTTTTTGTTTAATGCCCTCACTGAAAATAATGTCCCTGTTTCCTTTACCCAAGAAATACTTACACAGATAAGCACTTAACCATTTTATCGATAACTTCAGGAAGTTTTTAGACCCCTCAAAGTCTAGTCAGTCATCTTGCAGGAGTATTTAGATCTCAGGTTGAGAACTCTGGGGTAGAGATTTTGCTTTTGTCTCATGTGGGTGGAAAAATTCTAGATGTTGAACTTCCTTGCAGCACACTAGTCACAATGCTTTTGAAGGGTTTTGCCACAGATAAGTGCTTCATTTTAATTTCAGACATCTTTAATGGGTGTGTAGTGGTAGTTTGTTGTGGTTTTAATTTGCATTTCCCAATGACTAATGATGCTGAGTATTTTTTCCTTATGCTTATTTGTATTCTGTATACTTTTTTGGGTTTTTGGTAAAGTAATCAAATCTTTTGCCCCTTATTTAAAAATCAGATTGTTTTCTTATTATTGGGACTTTAGAATTCTTTATATATTCTAAATGATAGTCCATTATCAACTACATGATTTGCAATATTTTCTCCCACTCTATGGCTTGCCTTTTTATTATCTTAAAAATGTCTTTCAAAGATTAGAATTTTAAAATTTTGACAAAGTCCAGTTTTTTAACTTTCTCTTTCATGGATTGTGCTTGTGGTGTTATACTTATGAAATCTTTGACTAATCCGTGATTTTCTCTCCTTTAAGTTTTGTAACTTTAAGTCTATAATCTATTTTAATTTTTAGATATGGTGTAAGTTTCCTGCATATTTTTAACCATATTTTAAAAAATATTTTATTTCTCCTTTTTATTTGGAGTTGTGGGGAGCTGGTTGTGAACTCGCTTACTCCAGCAGATTGATCCTTAATTGGTACTATGTTATATATTGTTTTCATTCAATAGTTCATTTGCTTGATATGCAAACTAATTATATATGGGCTAATTGGCTAGTTTCCAATTAAGAGAGGAAAATGACTGGCCATGCATGAAATACTGGTTAACACAGAACAGTATGTAAATTATTTTTCCTGACTCTCAACAGACCATCTGACTTTCCTAAACAACTGTGCTAGGGGGGTTATTTGCATAATGAGATCAAACCCATACATCATCAAATGCATATTTTTAATTAAGTAGTATATACCAATGGGATTTAAATAAATCAGCTCAAAGGTGATTAGTAAATTGGAAATATGCTGTCAGCTCATGAAAGCATCTCTTCAAAATATGAAGCACTTATGAAATATATTTAACAAATATACATGTTATGACGGGAACTGATGTTAAGGTTAAGGGCTTTCTAATATTGTTTTGAACTTTAATATATTTTTTAACCAAGTTTCTAATATTGAAAAATGCAGAAATTCATTCACACTTTTCTTAAAAGAACATAAATAAGTTTATAAAATAAATAAGTTATAAAAATAAGTCACAGAAATGAAAAGTACAGCATAGGGAGCATAGTCAATAATATTGTAAAAAAAATAATGTTGTATGATGACAGATGGTAACTACACTTATTATGGTGAACATTGATTAATGTATAAAATTGTGGAATCACTACATTGTATCCTGAAACTAATATAACATTGTATGTCAACTATATCTTGGTAATGAAAACAAAAATAAATTTAAAAGTATGTTTCTTTGTGACCTAGAAAAAAAGAGCTTCTTTTTTAAGAAAACAAATATTTTGAGAAGAGAAAAAAAAATCAAAAGAAAACAAAGGACCTTAGAATGAGGTAGTAATATCTGGAATACATATTCATGACTGGTTTGAAAAATGTAGGTCACTGTGATATCACTTTATCTTTTGTATAAAAATCCCCCAAATCATAAAATGTAAATCATCAGGAAAATGTCTCTTCAGTTTCACCTTTCTGGGAAAACCATTGCTAACAATTTTAACTATTGTAAAAATGTTTTTTTTTTTTAAATTGTAAAAACCTTTTAACCAATGTTTGTCTTAGGATGAGATTATATTTAATTGAGAAAGTGCTTCAGGGAAAATGTAAGTCCTTAACAGGGTCCTGATACTGATGAAAATTTTGATGTAAAACAAGAGCAAAACTTTACTGGTTACCTTGGAGAAAGGGAGATGAGAGAGAACATGAGATCATCTGGGTTGCAAACAACTGCCATACCCTGTCATGAACTTCTGCCCTCAGTCCCAGTCTCCTCAGATCTTCAGTAAAATGCACACACAAATCACAAAACATATATTACTGGACATCTTGTGAGCCTGATGAAGAAACCAGACCCTTATCCTGAATGTAGCACAAAGACATAATATGAGGATGAAGATCTTGAAGAAGTAGGTATAGGAATTAGCAGAAACCTTGGGATTTGTCTGACAGGACTTTGGAATTGGTGTTTGGACCAAGTTTAACCAGATCTCTAGGGGTCAGGAAGCCCCCAGTGAGGGGGGTATCATCTGGGCTAAATACAGATTTTACTGGTATCAAAAAAGAACAGGGCGGACACACTTACTGATATAAACACATGTCCCCAAAATATTATTAAATAGGAAAAGCAAGTTGTATTCATTATTTCATTCCAAATTCAAACAGAAGTTGAATTTCAAGGGGAGAATTTATTTTGCAAACCATATCTACATTAAGGATGAGTTCAGATACAAATAAGAGGTCCTGGCAGTGAAGTCTATGTGGAAGAGGTTGGGGAAAGGGTGAGAAAACAGAGCTGTGAAGGAGGCAGCAGAACAGAATTTGCAAGGAAAAGTAGGAGCACAGAAGACTACATCATTTACCCAGGCCAGTGAAAAGTGGAAATCTGGGGCCTCTTGTTGAGAAATTTTGAAGTTTTCCAAGATGGCGACTGCAGATTTAATAAATTGCATATGGGGACTCCCTCTATATGCTGGTCCTGTGCAACTGCACAGGTCAGATGCCTAGGAAGCCAGCCCTTAGAGGACACAATTTATAATTCCTGTACCTCATTGTATGCTTTTCTCTTTTTCCTTTAATTGCCTACCTTTTGGGAAAATGTCTCTTTTCTTCCAAAGAAAACACATGGTGAGACAGTGAAGGTTTACTTGGCCCAGATCTCCTTGCTTGCCATCTATCCTTGCTCCTCTCAGCTTGGCAGCATGGAAGGTAACTCTTGCAAATTCTTCCTGGGAATCACCCAAATCTCTTGCATTGACCAAGACCTGAAATCTCTGATACACTACACTCTATAATACCATATACTTATTTATTATTTCAGATTTCCAGTTAAACTATCTTCCTACCTGATTGTTGTAGGAGCAATGTAGGGGAAAAGAATACATGCAATAGGTTGTTAATACTGCTTTATGTTTCAATGAATAAAGATTTCATTCTAGTCCCGGTTCTGAATGTTCCTGGGGAAGTCATTGAGAGGCTTCAGCTCCTCTTCCAAAAAATAATGAATTGAGACAAATATCAAGTCTAACATGGTCTAGGCGGTTCAGTGTGTAGAAAGATAACATTTCAAAAGAGAAGAAGCTGAAAAGGCAGTAAGGGCTTACTTCTAGCATGTAGTTCTCTCTGCTTTGGAAAAGCAAGATGCAATCTGTTGGAACAGGAAAAATTTCATAAACACAATTTCTTGATTTCTAATACATACTCAATTAATGGACGTACTTATAAATTCCACATTAATAATTCACAGTTGCTTTATTTATTCTACATATTCAAGTCTGCCATTATGCTATTCCCTACATAGAAGATATGGCTAAGGAAGTTAGGGTGTGACTATATCTAGGTGCCCATCCAGACTACTAATTGGGTAAGAATTGAGGTCAAGGTTTGTAAGGTCTGTGTCTTGGTCTTTGGGCAGACCAAAATTGGTTGTCCTCATGAGACATCTCCTTACGTACAGTGTGCACCCCCAAAGCATACAAACTGTTGTTATTTCTAAGAGCAATAGCAATAGAAGCAAGCAAATGACCAGAAAACAAATGCTATTATACAAGATCCAATATAAAACTAAATCACAGCTGCCCTTGAAAGGAGGCTTCCTGTATCCACAGGCAAGGATCAAGAGGTTAATCACCATTACTAATACTAGCTGATCCAAATTCTCTTGGATATTTTAAACTTCTTTTGGGGCCAGAGTCAACAAGGGGAAATAATGGCCTCCCTACTTACAGTTAAATATCTATTTTACCCTCTCTCTCTTCAGAAGTAGACACAGATGGATAAAACTTCTTCCCAATAAAGTCTCCCATATTTAAAGTAGCCTAATAGCAAATTTAGAATGCTACTACATGGGTGAGTTTGACTAAATCTAGTGAATAGACTTTTCATATCAAATATAATAGCATTTTATTCCCCTCCTCCCCCACTTTTTCTCATTCAGAATTATCAGCAAAGTGGACAATTCAAAGAAAAGAATTCTGTTTGGGAAAATTAAATGGAGTGGGAAAAAAAAAAAACCTGCAAATTTCCATGAAGTTGAAAAAGAGTTTATATAGTTTAGCAGGACAGTAAGATAAACCTAGAGCTAATTATGAGGCAGTAGAAAGACAACTGGATCCTGAGTTTTAAAGATTTGAATTGTGGCTTTGTCACTTATTAGCTTTGAGGCTTTAGATAAGCTTTAAAACTATCCCAGATCTCTTTTTCCACTATATAGGGGTACAAAAACCTGTAGTTCCCAAGGGATGTCATGAAATTCACCCAGAGGAACAGAATCATGTTCGTATTTGTTATACAAATAATGTGAATTCTCCCACAAAATTAAAATACATAACTATGTGCCCTTGTATGTAATTAATACTTTGAGAAATGGATTTCGTATACTATTGTTGGGTCCCTGGTCAAAGGAGCATGATACAAGCATGATGTATCAAAGGACTGATACAAAGCGAAGGTCAAGCAAAGCTTTATTTCGCGCCAAGCATTGAGAATCAAACTGACCAGTCAGGGCCGTCTCTTGCAAAGAGGTGACCTCTCTCTTCTTTACAGACTAGCTTTTAAGGGCAAAGGCCATGTGGTTGGGCCTGGCCATGCACAGGTGACCAATGAGATTGTAACACAGAGAAAGCTGCACAGTCCTGCTAGGTCACGCATAAGTGACCGATTGAATTACAATTTACCCCATAGTAGATATTTGAACTAGCCTATCACCTTGGTCAGAATTGGCACCCAAAGGGCACCCAAAGGGCGGGGCCCATACTCGGTAGCTAGGAGACAGCATGCGCCTCCACTGATTGCATACCTCCACCTGGCCTGACCCACCCTTATATTTGGGCTTTGTTACCTGGGACTAGTTTCCGGGACTTGTTTTTAAGTAAGTTCCCTGAAGGTGGAGCGGGGTGGGGGGGGTGGAGTGGTGGGGGGGGGTAGAGGGGTGGGGGGGTAAGGGGGTGGGGGTAGGGCAGGGTCAGGATGGAGCTGCTCTGTCTAAATAGGCCCTTACACTATTGTTTATTGTATATTTTATATTAAAAAATTACCTTCATATATATGTATATTTTAAGTATATAAAATGATGCATATGATTCTTTATGGGCTGAATGACTTCCACAGGTAATTTTATCCATATTTGATTTTCACCTTGGGAAAATCTTAGGTGATTCCTAAGGTTTCACCTTAGGAAAACCCAATGCCCATGTTATGTAGTTATTACATAGTTAATAGTTATTGGAAGTTAGTTTTTAAATAATATACAATTTATATTCTTGAATAACCACTCTTTTTAATATGAAGTGAACAACCAATTTGAGAATCCTCATATTTGCTCCATGATTGCTAGAACTTCACTAATAATTTTCAGAATCACTGGTTATTCAACGAAAACTAATACATAAATACCTGTCTTACAAAAGAAAAAAAAAGAACTTTAAGTTATAATTTACCAAATGTTAGGGCAACAGAAATTTTAAAGATAATTTTCACTCTCTTTTACAATTTAGAAACAGAAAGTGGAAAAGGTGAAGTGCTCGGTTCCAAGTCGAGCATGTATCAGGGAGAAAACGGAAGTGGGGGCAGGAAAGTCAAACAGTGAGAACGGGTCAGAGGAATCAGCCTGCTCCTGAGCGCTGGCCTTGCTAGTCGCCTCAGCAATGTCACAAACATCTGAGCTTTGGGGTTGGTCCTGGAAGTGCTCCAGAATAAATATGTAAGTTCACAGAAAAGCATACAAGGAAGTGAACTCTATGCTTCAACATTTTCAACAGCATTTAGAAAAATGCTGTATGATATATTAGTAAGCATCGAATTATAATTATATTCTAAAAAGCCATTCTTCTGGTTTTATTTCCTTTTTTTGTAGACTGAATGATCTTTTTAAAGATTTTATTTATTCTGAAAGCAAAAGAGCGCACGTATGGGGAGGGGCAGAAAATGGAGAGGGAGAATCTCAAGCAGACTTTGCACTGAGCACAAAGCCCAACGTGAGGCTTGATCTCATGACCCTGAGATCATGACCTGAGCCGAAATTGAGTCCCACCCTTAACTGACTGAGCCACCCAGAATGATGTTTTTTTGGGGGGGGTAGGAGGGTTCTATGATTTGTGTTTTAATATGATCACATCTTACTCCCAAGGATTTAGGGGTAGCCATTACCTGAAGTGTTTCTGTGGAAATGTACTGCAGGAACATGAACAAATGGCAAGTGAGACAATCTTGTGCATCTTGCCTCCAGCACTTACTAATGAGATACCCTGAATCAAGAAACCCTTTTCTGAGTCCCGATTTCCTCCCCTGTAAAATGAGGATAATATTGCACAGTAGATGTCAAGATTAAGTGAAGTATATAAAATGTTTAGTATAAAGTTGGCACTCAATACAGAGTAGCTATTTATCTCCAAGACATCAGAAGTTTCTCATTTTCCTCAAAGAGAAGGAATAGCAACTTCAAAAGGAAGAGGAATGACTCTTCCATGGGAAAAAATATCATTTGAATAGTTACAGTGATTGGTCTTTAAAAATGGTGGACCACATGATGATTTGATAGGCATATACATCGTGAAATGATTACCACAGCCAAGTTAATTAATATACCCATCACCTCACATAGTTACCATTTTTGTGTGTGTAGTGAGAATACTTAAGATCTACTCTCTTAACAAAATTCAAGTTTACAATATGGTTTTATTAACTATAGTTATCAAATGATACATTAAACCCTCAGAACTATTCATCTTATAACTAAAAGTTTGTACCCTTTGACCTGACCCATTTCTCTCAATTTTTCTGTCCCCTCCAACCCTTGATAACCACTTTTCCATTTTCCGGTTCTATGACTTTGACTTTTTTAGATTCAAGATATAAGGAAGATCTTGTGGCATTGTCTTTTTGTGTCTGGCTTATTTTACGTAGTATAATGCCTTCCAGGTTCATCCACATTGTCACAACTGGCAGGGTTTCCTTCTTTCTTATGGTTGGACTATATTCCAGTGTGTGTGTGTGTGTGTGTGTGTGTGTGTGTGAACATTTTCTTTATCCATTGACAGGTGCTTAGGTTGTTTCCATGTCTTAGCTATTATAAATAACTCTACAATGAACATGGGAGTACAGATATCCCAAGATAATGATTTCATTTTCTTCTGATATGTACCCAGAAGTGGGATCTGGATAATATGGTAGTCCTACTTCTAAGTTTTTGAAGAATTTCCATACTGTTTTCCATAGTGGCTGTACCAATTTACATTCCCACCAAGAGAATGCAAGGTGTTTGTTTTCTCCATATCCTCACCAACATTTGTTACCTCTTTTTATTAATAGCCATCTTAACAGATTTGAGGTGATATATCGTTGTGATTTAGATTTGCATTCCCTGATGATTGGCGATGTTGAGTACTTTTTCATATCTCTGTTGGCCATTTGTTTATCTTCTTTTGGAAAAATTTTCCGTCAAGTACTTTGCCTTTTTTTTTTTTTCCTACTGAGCTGTATGAGTTTCTTAGCTGTTTTAGATGTTAACCTCTTATCAGATATACAAAAATATGCAAATACGTTCTCCCATTTCATAGGTTGCCTTTTTATTTGTTGTCTCCCTTGCTGTACAGATGGATTTTAGTTTGATGTAGCCCTACTTGTTTATGTTTGCTTTTGCTGCCTGTGCTTTGGGTATTATATCCAAAATATCATTGCCAAGAACAATGTCAAGAAAGTTTTTGCTTTTGCTTTCTTCTAAGGGTTTTATTATTTCATGTCTTACACATAAGGTTTAATCCATTTTGAGTTAATTTTTGTGAATGGTGCAAGATAAGTGTTCAATTTCATTCTTTTGCTGTGGATATCCAGTTTTCCCAACACCATTTATTGAAGAAACTATACTTTTTCCTTTGTGTACTCTTAGCACCCTTGTCAAAGGTTAGTTGACTGTATACATGTGGGTTTATTTCTGGGCACACTGCATGTGTGTACATGTGTGTAGGTATGAGAAAAGTCTTTGTTTCTGAGTTTACTGACATGAGTGTTCAGTAGGAGCATGAGCAAGGTCCAAAGAAAACTTGTTATTGTTATTACAGAAAGATTACTGTACTAGATTATTTATCTTAACATATCTTCCTGTAAAAAGGAGTAAGAAAGACTTTATTTTTAGGGATGAAAATTATAATCACTAGATACACGTTATGTAATCTGAGTCACCATCCTTTGACAGTCCTCGTTCTACCAAGTCCTACCCTCACCCAAATGCTTAGTGGCTAAATAATTTCCATTGTCTCTCACACCATCACAGGGCAAAATCTGACTTGGTCATTTAGGCTTCCAACACAACTCTGAGTAATGATAAATGTGGATGTCAGGTAATATCGACCTTTTATAGTAATTCCCAAACAAGATTCAATAGGAAGCAAGAAGTCATTAAAACATCCAGGTATACAAGGGTAACAGACATTGTGCCAAAAGTAAACACTTGTTAACTAGGCTGTGTCGAGGGGATCTGAAGAGTGACTTCAAATAGAGATCAGCTAAGAGGACAGAATGCTTTTGCTGCTGGGAAAAGGTAGAGATAAATCTGAGAGTTGGTGTTGTCATACCAATTTATCTTAATTTCGGCATTACTCAATTTACTTTACTCAATGTATAAGAGATAATGAGTTTTTATAGACTGATGGGAAATAGCATCAATGAAAATGACAAACAAAAACAACCCTCTTTAAGAGGCTTCCCTGATCATGTTGAAAATAGACCTTTTCGTTTTCCCTGTTCTCTTGCATTAATTTCTATCCTATTTCCTTAAAGAGAAGTGAATTGTGTCTGTGTCTTATCTTTCCCTCTGAGACTTGTATTCATTGTGAATATTAACTCTATCATACATATTTTTCTATCACCCACACATCTAGCATAGTTCTTTATATACAGAAAATAATAAAAATGTCTGAAATGAGCATGAAAATAGTAAGTGGAAGCAGTGTTTGGGGCCCATTCAAAAGAGTGATCATGAAATGAGAGTAAGCAAGAGAAAACTAACCCAAAATGTAACTATGCCATCATCACAAGGCTGCAAACCATTCTTACCAGTCAGTCTCCATTCTCTACTTTTCCTGCCAAATATTTTAACTTGTCCTCATGCATACAGTTTTTTACTCCTTTATTATCTTTAACTTGTTCTCATGCATACATTTTTACTCCTTTATTATCTTCTTGTTTTTGTTTCTTTATAAGTTAGCTCTTTGAAGCTAAAAATTTAATTGAAATTGAGCAGTTGTTACTTTCTTTAAATTAGATCATAAGACTATTGGAGTTGATGAATTTTTTTCTGAATTCTGTTCAGTCATCAGTCATCACTAACACTGATAATGCTAATTGTATTTCCTTGTGGATTCCTGCTCGACAATACATGCTATAATTAATCAAAAGCAAAATGAAAGCAAATTGTGGGCAGGTTAATTCTTTTCATAATGAGTAATATACATTGATAAATGATTTTTGTTAATGAGGAGTTCATATTACTTTATAAATTTGACCCTCCCTTCCTTGTAAGCATCTGGTAAGGATTAGTTTCCCTGTCATTGGAGAATTTGAGGCTCAAGATTGCATAGGGATAGTCCCGACAGGGCCCAGTTGCAGACTCCTAAATTAATATAATCTATCTCCCAGATCATTTGTCTTCCTAGGGAAACCTATTAAGTGCCTCTGGTATAAAGACAGACGCTCATCAATCACATGATAAATGTGATAACAAGCTTGCAGTGAGGTTATAGGAAAACAGAGGGACTAGATGAACACACAGCTCTGCTTTCTGATGTAAGGTAGACTCATGCACCCGCTGGAAGGACCCAGAGGCTACCTCTCCTGCTTCCCCCTACAATTCATCAGGACATACAGCTTCCAAAGAGGAATGCTACCAAATCATTCTAACTTCAAATGCCACTTAAGACTGGAATTCATTGGGGGTAGATAGAGCACTGACACCTTTCTAATAATCTTCTGCTTTTTGAGCAGAAAAGAGAGAAGGGTGAAAAGAGAGAATGGTGTGTATTATTCAGGGCATCACAGGGAATTAGGGAAATATTGTCATTTTTAAATGGTGTTATATCTTCTCTTTTGTTCTCGGGACAGTAATCTGAACAATGCCACAAGGGAATTATACACAAGATGAATAATAACTGATCAATGGATTTTCAAAACAGAATGTTGTTTCCCATAAATACCCTCAAAGTATCCGAGACAGCATTATGTTATTGGAGAAGAGCCTTCACGGTTTTCATTTGGTTGTTAGGGTTCTCATTTCCTTGTTTGTTTTAAAATCAAGACCCTTTTTAACAGAAATTAGAAACCACGGTGTCTCCAACTGGAGAAGAATGCCTGCCGCCTAATGCTTTTATTTATTGCACACATGTGTTTGTACAAATGGTTGATTCGGCAAGCAGTGATCTAATAACTCTTGTTTTGCTAGGAAATGATTTAATCTGAAGCAATGTCTATCTAGCCTCCCTTGAGACTGAAACGCATCATTACCCTTCTTAGTCTTTGTGGACTCCATGAAGATCCTGCAAGAAAATTTATAGGCCCCTAAAGCTACCACCATCAGATGAAAGAATTGCCCTTTCTTTTGAAAGCTGACTACAGGAATGATCTCTACTGATCTTTGAAGTAATATTCAGGTTTTAACATTGGGTTATTTTCCCTTAAGTCAATAAATGAACAATGAAGTAACCCTCAACCAAGTCTGTGCTCTTGTAATAACAGGATTGCTACGCCTTCCACAGGCACCAAGGAGGGAGTTTGCTAAGAAGCTAACTCCCCAAGTTCGGCTGTCAGAGAGGAGGTTATACAAGCACGGAAACAAAGCTGTTCTGTCAGCCAAAATACCAGTTAAGCTGTGTTTGCTATGGCATAAATAAATGTTCCCTTCAGATCCAGTCAATGTGAGAAAAACAAGGAAATTACAAAGGGTGGTTTTAATGTTAAGGAGACAGGAGGTTAGGAGGCATGAAGAAAGTTTTAATTGTTTTACAAACGCTTCCAGGAAACCATTCTAAACAGCTGGGCCTACAAAATCACCAGCAGGACATTTCAGAGGAGAGTATTTTAGACTTGGAATAAGAGAAGCAAGCAGGCTGCATGGTCCTCCAGAAATGCATTCAGAGAAATTACCAGAATAGTGCAGATTCTAGCAAAGCACACAAGCTTTCCTCCTTTTTCCCAGCAGGTGAATTTATGCAAACAAGAAACTGTTTTGAAAAATAAGCCATTTCTTTTTATAATGACATTTCAGCTAAACACAGAGCCATGAGTAAGTCTTCAATACAAAGGGTGATCTAAGTTTCCTATGCCCTGGAAGCAGTATCTATAGAAGCAGAAAATCCATAAACCTTGTGAATTTTTAACCTTGCTCTAAAAACTGCATATCTCTGGCACCTGGGTGGTTCAGTGGGTTAAAGCCTCTGCCTTCGTCTTGGGTCATGATCCCAGGGTTCTGGGATCGAGCCCCACATCCAGCCCCACATCGGGCTCTCTGCTCAGCAGGGAGCCTGCTTCCTCCTCTCTCTCTCTCTGTCTGCCTCTCTGCCTACTTGTGATCTCTGTCTGTCAAATAAATAAATAAATAAATAATCTTTAAAAACTGTATATCATTAAATGAAGGGAGTTCTCCTTGAATAATACAATATTTTATGTAATAGCTCTATGGTTTGTCTTTTCCAGTAGAGAGTCTCTGATACTGGCATGAAGGTCTCAGCTTTAGCCATTTTCTCCATCTGGTCTATAAATTAAATTCATACATATGTAGGTGGTTATGCATTTATCCATGTATGATATACATTTACTACTTATGTATCTACATATGTGCTTATATCCCAGCTTATCCCGTGGAAACTTTAGGTGCTAACAGTAAATACATGCAATGAATTTGCAAAACAAAAAAAAATTAAGACTATAAGACAGGAAAACCTAAATTAGGATGAGAAATGGAAATGGGCAAGAAGGAAGTGTTAAGGAGAATATATTAGGCTTAAACAGGCTACAAATTTCTACTGAGTTATTCTAGCAGAGCCGAGAACTTGGTTCTGAGCTTTAGGAACGACAATATAATAATGTAAATGGAGACAAATTGTTTTCATGATATATAAAGACCAAAAACAAGGCACAGAAGGTCTTCAGGAGGATCACGACTTCTGCTTCATAGTTAACTCTCGAAGCACTCTGCCAAGAGTCCTTGTGTTGGCCACACTTGTGGACATCAGAGACAACACCCTTAGCAGCAAACACAGCAAAGTCATGCCTGGTAGTGTGTCCTGAGGAAAGACAACAGCATAATCTCTCATTTCAAAGCAGGGAAAACAGTTCTCCTTGTCATGTCCATGGGAAGAGGAGGTAATCGAGTCCCTGCCCATGGAGTTTTGAGGGGTGATTTGGCCCAAGGGTAACACATCCCATGCCTGTAGTGAAATAGATGAACTGCATGAACATACCTGCGGGTAATTCTAGTGTTGAAAGTGACCTTATGGAAAGTAAGAACTATGACCTACTGAGCTCTCCTCTAAACCAGGCATCTTGTTTGTGTGTATTTTCTGTATATTTGTCCTCAGATGACCATTTTCACTTCTGTTTTTACAAAATGAGGACATAGAAACTGGAGAGACTTTAATAGACCTATCAAAGAGGTGTGTGGGTGTGTGTATAACATATATATTTAAAAGTGACAAAGTTAAAAGAAAAAATGAAAATCCACCAGCATGGTGGAATATTTGAATACAGCTCTCTCAAAAAGTGATAGATCAAACGGACCTAAATCAGTACAAATAAGATTGGAATGGAACAACAGTGTTGCTTTGCTGTAGGATTTCTCAATTTTCCGTGATGGCTCAGTCCCAGACCTAGTGAATGAAAATCTCCAGGAGAGAGATTCAGAAAGCTGTATTTCTTTTTTTTTTTTTTTTAAAGATTTTATTTATTTATTTTACAGACAGAGATCACAAGTAGGCAGAGAGAGAGAGAGAGAGGAAGGGAAGCAGGCTCCCTGCCGAGCAGAGAGCCTGATGTCCCTGCCGAGCAGAGACCCTGGGATCATGACCTGAGCCGAAGGCAGAGGCTTTAACCCACTGAGCCACCCAGGCGCCCCAGAAAGTTGTATTTCAAAAAACTGCCTCAGGTGATTCTTATCTTACAGGCGGTGTGGTAAACACTGATCTAATGCATGCATAGAAACTCCTGAACCCCGTTCTTTTCAAGTTACAAGGAACATTTACCAAAATATGAAACATTTACCATGACAATGCTTTGGCCATATAGCAAACGAGAGTAAATTCCAAAGAATTAATTTCACATGGCATTCCATCTCTGACCACAATTAAACAAAAATGAAATAAAAAAATAAAAATTAAATTTCACACTCACACATACACAAGCAGAACAAAAATAATATTGGAAATTAAAAACACGTTTTTAATAATTCATGGTTTAAGAAAAATTAGAAATTCAAAAATACTTAGAATTGCACAATAAAGAAAACACTATAACTCAAAATTTTGGAAATGTCAGTGAATGGTGTGTAATGAGAAATTTTTAAGTTGAAAGGCTGTCTTAGAGATGAAGAAAGTCTGAAAATTAATAACTAAGCATCTATCTTAAAAATTTGGGGAAGAACAGTAGAGTAAACTATGAAGAGTAAAAATAAAGGCAGAAAATAATGAACTAGAAAACAACGATGAGAGGATCATCAAAGCTAAAAATTGGTTTTTGAAGAGACCAAAAAAATTCACAACTCTGGAAAGTTTTATCAAGAAAACAGGACATGAGTTTCAAAGAAAACACTTTCAAAAATGAAAAATTACAGATACTGGAGAGAGAGAAAAAATGCTCTGATGCCAACAATTTTGAAGACTTTGAAGAAATGGATATCTTCCTGGAATAATATGGTTCATCAAAATTGAAAATGTGATAAAATAGAAAATGTGAGTAGCTTTGTAACTATTAAGACCATTAAACAAGTTTTTTTTTTCTTAATTTCTAGAAGGAAGATGCCATGCACAAATGATTTTAGAGATAAATTCTACTAAACATTCAAGGGAGATAACGCCAACCCTGGCACAGAAAAAGAGAGAACATTCTACAGTTCATTTTATGAGGCTAAGTAACTTTGATGACAAAAGCAGATAATCTTGAAAAAAGATATTTAGTGTATCAGTCTTACTTATGAATATAGATCCACTGATTTTTTTTTCAGTAAAAAGCTATTTTTATAATTTTATTAGTGTTATAATTATTTTATTAATGACATAATATAATTCAAATTATATTATTAGTACCTAAAAGCTGAGCACTACTATATCTTTCTGGTGAACTCAAAGTTTGATCATGAGGTGGTGAACATCTTTATCTCTACTGCTGTCTTTTACCTTAAATTATATTTATGTATTATAAATTAACTGTATCAGCTTTTTTTTTTAAGATTTTATTTATTTACTTGACAGAGATCACAAGTAGTCAGAGAGGCAGGCAGAGAGAGAGGAGGAAGCAGGCTCCCTGCTGAGCAGAGAGCCCGATGTGGGGCTTGATCCTAGGACCCTGAGACTATACGTGAGCCAAAGGGAGAAGCTTTAAACCACTGAGCCACCCAGGTGCCCCTCAGCTTTCTTTTAATTAGTCATTTTCAGGTACATCTTTTCTCTATCCTTTCCAACTTTTTTGTGCCTTTATGTTTTAGGCACAGTTTTCATATATAGCGTCTAGCTGGATTATTTTTAATTCAGTTAGACAATCTATGTATTTTAGGAGGAGAAGACTCAGGAGAGGAATCTATTTACATATATATTTGGTTTTTCTTTGTCCTCTTTTTTTTCCCTTTTCCTTCTTTCTTGTGTTCTTTTGAAGTTAGAAGATTTTTATTATCATTCATGTTTCCTCCCTCCCCTCTCCTGGTTTGGATGTTCCTGAATCTGTTTTTTTAGTCAAAACCCTTGAAATTTTACCATGCTTCTGTAACAGGACTTGGCTTAATACATCCATTTACCTTACTCCTGAGTAGCCCCCTGTTCCCCTGAATATTTAACTCTGTCCACCACATACACTACCTTTTAGTGTATTTTAGCTATTTTGTTCATTATAGTTCTTTGCCATTTCCAATGATTTTTATTCTCCAAATTGAACATAGTTATTTTTACGTTTTCTTAGATTTAGTCTCATCTTTAGTGTTTTCTTGATTCACGACCTTCTTGCCATCTGAGCCTTCTTTCTGCAATTTTTTTTTCTTTTTAATCTTTCTAAAACCCATCCTTTAGATTGTCCTTGACTAAGAATCTACTGGTGGGGAAGTCTCAGTTTTTGTTTTTCTAAAAATATCTTTCTTTAACTCTCCTTTGCGACTGTGTGTCTTGTTTTGCTACTCATTTGCTTGTCTTCCACCTTCTGTTTTTGCTGTTGAGAAGGAAGGCCATTAGAATAATTATTTCTCCCTTCAGCTAGCCTATATTTCCTCGCTGGCTGCTTTTACAATCTTTTATTTTTTCTTTAGATTTCCCTGGGTGTGTTTTGATATGGAATTTCTTCTTATATGTTATTTTTTTGAATTCATTAGGTCTACTGGACCTGAAAACAGATGCATTTAAAGCTCTCCCATTTACCTTTTAAAATAGTTTCGCCGCTTCCTCTTCCCTGTTTTATTCTTGGCTTTTGGAGCTCCAGTTGGATGTATTTAGACATTTATCCTCCACATTTCAACTTCTGCTTTATACTCTCTGTCGCTTTGACTCTCTGTGTTGCATATTATGAGTATTTTTAGGCTCTGTCATCTAGTCTGTGTGGACAACAGGCTTTTAGACAACAGGCTTGGGCAATGGAAACTTGATCAAGGCCAAAGGGTCCACACTGACCCTGACCCCCTGACCGAATACAGACAGGCTCGTCAGGTGACCCACCTCAAAACACCCACAGGCCCTAACTGACCGATGGGCTACTTACAACCAGGCACAGTTACCAAAAAAGGGAAGATTCCATGCATCCCCACACCTCCTCATCTTCCTGCTTGGAACACAGCCCATACACTGCCTCTCCTTTGCTGAGGAGACAGCCTCTCCTTTGCTGTCCTGCCCACCACTCCCATGCAGTATATTCAAGAAACTTCTATGCCTCAGTTGAATCCTTTCACTGCCAGCACTACTGACTTCCACCCGATCATCGCCCCACATTTGGGGTCCATCTGATTAGAGACACCACGGTTTTTGGTTTTCCTTTTCAGCTAAGTCTCATTTACTGTAGTCATCCATCAAGTGTTACAATTTTGATGACTTTATATTTCATTTTGAAAAGTTTTGATTTTTTAAAAAAATATGACTGTTTTTAAAAGTACTCTCTTGTTCCTTATGGCTTTAGTTCTCTTTTATATGTCTTTTTTTTTCTTTTTTTTCTTATTTGACAGATCACAAGTAGGCAGAGAGGCAGGCAGAGAGAGAGGAGGAAGCAGGCTCCCCGCTGAGCAGAGAGCACGATGCGGGGCTCGATCCCAGGACCCTGGGATCATGACCTGAGCCGAAGGCAGAGGCTTAACCCACTGAGCCATCCAGGCACCCCTCTTTTATATATCTTAAGCATATTAAATATGCTTATTTTATGTGTTTTGCCCAATAATTTCACTATCTGAAGTCTAAAACTGTCTAGTTTTGATGGTTTTTGTTGTGTTTGTTTTGCTGATTCTTAGTTGTGGTGCTATTACTTGGTATGTCCTAGAACTTTGTTTTCTACTATGAGTTATATTCATTGGAATATTATATATGGGAATACTTTGAGATCTGGATTGAAGAGGCATTCTTCCAGAAGGGATTTACTTCTGCTTCTACTAGGCATATGGAAACACTGCCAACTCTGGCACACTTTGTTATAATTACTGAATTCAGGTTGTAGAAGACAAGGAGTGTAATGTCAGGCCCAAACCCACATCAAGTGCCGGCCCTTGGCTATGGATTCTCCGAGAAGATATGGTTTGCCTTTCTCCAAAGTCAAGACTGACAAGTCCTCTTGGGCAGGTTTTGTTTGTCATTTTTCATTCCTACCTTGCTCTTTTCTGGAGGAGAAAGTCTTTCCTGTGTCTCTGCTCTATACTTTGGGCCTCCAACTTGACCCCTCCTGGCATGCATGCATGCATGCATGCAAGGCCTTGCCTCTGGTTCCCTGTGTCCATGAATCTGAAGATCCAGCCAGCCCTCTCCTCAGGGCTGCAAGACCTCCAAGTTTTGTTACCTCCTGTCTCATGGTCTTGCTTCACAT
This sequence comes from Mellivora capensis, assembly GCA_004024625.1. Classification (NCBI taxonomy): domain Eukaryota; kingdom Metazoa; phylum Chordata; class Mammalia; order Carnivora; family Mustelidae; genus Mellivora; species Mellivora capensis. The sequence goes on from PISX010007880.1 coordinate 43,557, forward strand.
TCCAGCCTCAGAGAATTTTTCTTGCTTTCTCATAAATTCATATACGACTTATGAAGGATGTGTACACAACATTTTATGCAGGATATCAGTGTTTGGCAGGTTTTCAAGATCTCTAGTCCACCCTAACATTGAAAATAGAAGCTCAGGTACATTTCCTTAATGGTACCTAACACGGGTCTTTCAACTCTGGACTCGATAAATGTAAGATTGGTTAAGAACTATAAAGACTTTTATAAATGTTTAGTTTAAATATAAGCATATTTTTGTACAAACAAAAAATTTGCAGATAAACCCAGAGAAGAATCCCACAGTGTGACGGTATTGGTGAACTCTAATCTTAGGAGTGGCTAAAAGAGTTTGCATTTGTCATGATGATTCTGTAGGTAGTGCCTACTGATTTTTTTTCTTTTTAATAATGCTGATCCACACTAGTGCATAGTTTAGTTTTTGAGGACTTGCTGTCTTTATGTCTGTAATGGGTCTGATTTTAGTCTCCAGTGATTATAGGCAAAGCTCTAGCTAGTCTGTTGCTGTTGTGACTTCATTTATCGTGCCTATGCTCAGAATGAACTAACTTGTAGCTGCCTCACAGTCATGGTTCACTTAGTTTGAAATATTTCCCACGTATTATTGTAGTGAGAAGAAATCTAATGGCTTCTTGAGTTTCGATGGGAAAGAAACAAAACCATGATCTGATCCTGGAATAACATAATAAGGATGTTATAGGTAAGTTTTGGGTTAAAGCCCAGGGCTTTTTTTCTCTGTGTATACTTCTTTCTCTGCTCGAAAAATGTGACATCTGTATTAGTTAGGATACAGACTTAGCTGCTATGATTGGAGGACCACTGGGTAGTGTCAGCTAGAACCACGCGCCAGCCAGAACTCAAGGTTCTATAACTAAGGGAGAAGGGGAGGGTGGATATCGGGAACAATGATGTCTCCGGAGGGCATGCTGGATGTGTAGGCTGTGGACAGATCATAAATAATCTGAAGTTAAATATTTTAAATATTTAAATATTTTAGCCTTAGTCCGATATGTAAGGGAAAACCATGAAGGGGTTTAAGCGATAGAACAGAATGTTCGAAACATAAGAAAAAATAAAAAAACAATTACCTTTCAGAGAAAACCAGAGATAAGAGCAATACCAAAAACAATTTAAAATGATCAGTTAATGCTTACTAATCACAAATTCAGTCTTCCCATGATGTATGTATCATATGTGCATTTAAACAAGCTTGCTTTTAATATAAACATAGAAACCACTAAAACTTGGAGTGTGGGAAATATGTATTTTTAGAGCATTTTGTGAGTGGGACAAAAAAGCCTTTTGGTGACATACTTTGGTTTCCATTATCTGTCTGTTGAAAGTCCTTAAAAGGGAATACCTCACATTTACCATAGGATGATAGCTTAAATTCAATTTAATACTCATCTTTATTCTTAATATTCCCTTGGGTCATTTCTCATACAATAAATTTAGTTAATTGGGTTGACACAGGAAATCAGGAGTCACACAGGAAATCATAATTTCCTATGCAAGATCCCTCTTTGTGTATAGGCAAACTGTTAGTTATTAACTCTTCAATCCCCTAAAAGAAAACTCTGACCTAAGCAGTACTGTTATTGAAAACTTTAAAAGAGAGTCAAAATTGTGAGTTTCTCCTGACAACAATTTTTGGTATTTTTATGCAGGCTTTTTACAAAAAGATTTTAAAGGACTTCACTGATATTTTGACAAAGTGTCACTTCACTTAGTTAATGACAAGAAAATGAAGATGTAGGTTGGATGTATATAACATTCAACATGACTGAGTTAGCTATTTTCCTGTCTGCTTTGACTTTGTTTTTAATAAATATTAGCCCATTAGTGACATAGCAGTCACGAGTTTTTGTCATCGATTAAGTGAAATAATAAGATCCAGTTACATGGCTCGATTTCCATGTGGACCAAACTGGCTGGGCACAATTCCATTTGCTGGAAAGGAAATGATCATCTGGTCATGTCCTTTTGTAATAATTGGCACAACTTTGTGAAGAATTCATACCCAACCAATTTTATTTCTTGCTACAGCTGAGTGATGAGCCATTGAGCCTGCAAATAATTTAATTTCACTCCTGTGACATTCAGAGCTAGCCAACTGTTTCTCAAACTGTGAGGCTCTGAGCACTCAGCATTCCTCTCTTAACAACTGATTTCTTTCCACTCTGTTTCCATGTCAGCACATTGTTCTTTATCCTTTATTTTCAGGCATCATGCTCGTACCCTCTTCCAGAAAGAAAACACACACACACACACACACACACACACACACACACACATCATAATTTGGCTTGAGAACCTGTATATTAGGAAATAAGCAGGCATTTCACTGTTAGCAATAAGAAAATCTTAGTGGTTTGGGTTCTGTTTAGTGATCTGAAGCATTGCACCAAGAATATTAGAAGATCCACTTAAGGACCGAACTTTTTTTTAAAGATTTCATTTTTTTGGAGTCATCATATCCTATTCTTCTTTCCTACCCACATTGCTGACGTGTGTGGTGTCCTAATCAATAAATTTGGTGGTATGTTACCAGTTCTCATTGCTCCTGATCTCTCTGGAACATGAATTGCCACCATTTGTTGAGTAGCTGTTGTGAGCTAGATAATGTCCTAGTTTAATGAACATTTGTAGGATATTTGCCCACCCCCCCAATGTCAACTTTTGCCAACTTGGGAATAAGTGAATATTTTTAATATGAAATTCTTCATGAAAATAGGTCCAGCAGGTGATTCAAATGTGACTTTGGCTTCTGCTCTGTTCTTTTTCCTGTGTGCTATCCTGCACATGGGAAATCCACTCCTATGGGTTAGAGAGCATTTCCTGCTGTATATCATACACTCCTTTGGAAATGTCATTTTTCTAATGATCACCATGGAGCAGTTAAAGGCACCATTATAAACCACAACAAGTAATGATCAGACCTTGGTATGCCCTAATTACAGAGACCCCTGCCATACATGAAGCCTCAAGTCTCACATACGATAGGCTCTCTTTCTGCTAGGGTAGCATGGAAATGTACTTAGGCAGAAGGTTTTCTTTTCAGGACTTCATGTATTATTAATGTTTAATGAAAACAGAATAAAAATAATCTTATCAACAAAGGCATCCTTGTATCGACTTGCTTGTATCTCCCTAGAATTTCATTTTTCTCTTGCTTTTAAAGGCCAGTCGCTTCACCACCACCACCAACACCCACCCCTGACCCACAGGCACACACAAACTAGAGAAATGAAACATTGTAAACGTTTTGATGGGATCAGCTAAAGGATAAAAGATCCAAAGATATATTTCTAAATGGAAATCACGGGATATACCAAGCCTAATACCTGCCAAACCTCCCTTCATGCAAGGCAGCCTCACCTTCAGGGTCACTGTGCTTTCCCTAGAAATGACTGCATTTCTGTTGGGTTTTCTCCCCTTATAATTCTAAGGTATGTCTCTGTGATCCCATATGAAAGTGGGGGGAGGGGAGGGAATCTTGGTTGATGATTCTGTATCACATCCTTGGAGAAATAAGAGATAGAGTAAATAAACAAATGAGAAGTTGTGAATTAAGAGCATATCTCCACAAGAAAGCCTGTGTGTCAGTTCACGTCTCTGTTGGTGCTCAGAGGAAACCATTTCCTGCTCAGCTCCGTGTCACAGATACGGAGACAGCTAAGGCTCCCGTGTCTGCTGACATACAGATGTGCTTGGGCGGTGGGAGGCACTGGCAGGAGGCCGGTGAGCAAGAGGAAGGGGGAAGCCAGAGTATTTTCCCCCCTTCCCCACTCTGCTGAGTCCCGGCTGAACGGATGCCACTCTCATTCCGTGGTTCCAGTTCCCACTGCGCAGACCCCCATGGTCCCAGTGTCCTCCAGACTCTGGGCTCTGCTGACACTGTGGCTTCCCTCTGTCACTTCAGCCTTGGGGTGAGGGCTGCTTCCTGAGGTTGCTAACCGTTGGCTTGCCTCATGCTCCCTTTTAGTCTTATCTTCTTTGTAGCCAGTTCTCTGTATTTAATCTTATTTGTTCTAAATATTCAAAGCGGTTTCTGTCTCCCTGGTTGGATCACAACACCACATCTTAGATATTTAGAAAAACCCAAATAATTCAATGACTCCCTGTTTCTTCCAGATATACTTTTTTTTTAAGGACAGAGGGGAAAGAAATCTAAGTGTACCACTTTAAAAAAAAAATGCCAACATCATTTGTTTAATCTCTTGAATTTAAAATTAAAATCACCTCCAAATATTTCCAGTTTTTCATTTATGGTTTAATGTTTCTGTATTGCTGTCTCTTAACACCATTTCCATAACACTGAAATGTTATACTAGCTCTTTTCCCATTCTTCAGAAGGCACAGAAGGGGACATTGCATTTTTCCAGCATTTCAACTCACTGTCATGCCCTCACTCATGGCCATCTCTTAGGGGTTTCCAGCTTCCCTTTCTCATTTTGCCAACATGTCCTCTATGCCTAAGTCCGCCTCAAAGAAAAACTGCTTTTGGACTCCATAAGGCTTCGTTTAATGCATTCAAACCGGGGCACACTTTTGATTCAATAAATAAACCATTTCTAGGGGCTCCTGGGTGGCTCAGTGGGTTAAGCCTCTGCCTTTGGCTCAGGTCACGATCCCAGGGTCCTGGGATCGAGCCCTGCATCGGGCTCTCTGCTCAGTAGGGAGCCTGCTTCCTCCTCTCTGCCTGCTTCTCTGCCTACTTGTTATCTCTCTTTGTCAAATAAATAAAATCTTTAAGAAAAAAAAAAATAAACCATTGCTCCCAGGGGCTCAGCAATATCTGTTTGGGGCTTACAGTCTACTTCCTTGCAATACATGTTATGGGAAGAGAAACCTGAAGGAGCACGTGCAACCTCTACCTGGTGGCTGGGGAGGGAAGTGCCCTTTGGCCTTCAAGGGAACAAGGATCCAACGCAGTCACATGGCCAGCTTTACATTTTAATGCTATGTGGGGACAGTCCATCCTGAGAGGAGTATGGGAACAGACTAGTGTTATAACCACGTAAGAATGACTGAGAAATACTTTATGCAAAAAGTAAGCTGTAAGCAGAAGAAAGGGCCCAGGCAGCTTGAGTGGAGACGCAAGGATAAACGGCATTTCCTGGTAGGGGTGAGGCATACAGAGTCTTCAAGTTACATGAAGTAAAGAGCAAACGGATGTCCTAGCAAGGAGCGAAGGGGAGAGACTCCACGGTGGAGCAGAGCAGGGAGACAGGGACGAACAGACGGCGGGTGCACAGTCCCGAAAGAAATTTGATTTGCAAGAGCAGAGGATTCTGAGGGTGAAGATAAATAACTTTCTTCTAGCCTCATCTCATTTGTGGCTTTAGACCAGGAAAGAGTAATGTGTTTTGGGCTTTGAGGAAATGTCCTTAATACTTGAGAACAGAACAGAAACCTGCGTCTAGCAGCCTGTTCATACTGAGGCTGCTTAGATGTTCGAAGGTTAAGTGATTTGTACAAGTTCAAAGGGCCCCCGGTAAAGGCGGCAAGCTAGGTCTTCCAAAGCATTGTCTAGTTCTACTAGCAGACAAAATACTGGACTGAACAGATAAGTGGTCCAATCCAAAAGAACATATTTTTAAACTGATGGTTACCAGCTTACCAGATGGAAGGTGGGTGGGGGGATGGGTGAAATAGGTGATGAGCACTGGGTGACTGAGATAAAAACTGTGTAAAAAATGGCATAGTTTTCAGTTTATGTCTTTGTGGCCATTCCTTTCCTTTCCTCCAGTCCCAAGATGCTCCCGTTAATGTTGGTATCATCCTCCTTTGAATTACCCTCCACCCTGGTGACAGAAAATCTGTATGTAACTCAGATCCGTCATGATATCCCTGTGTTTAAAATCCACTGATGCTTCTCCACTACCTGCAGGATAGGTCCATCCCATTACTATGGCATATAGGTAGGGTTGCCAGATTTAGCAAATAAAAACCGAGGACTCCCGGTTACATTTGAATTTGAATTTCAAACAAGAGATTTTTAAAAATATAGGCTTTGTCCAATATTTGGGACATACTTATACTAAAAATGTATTGTTTCTCTAAAATTTAAATTTAACTGGGATTCCAATATTTTATCTACCAATCCTATAAAGGGTCCCGACCCTCATCTTCCTTTCTAGGCTCTTCTATGCCCCTCCTCCGGTGCCCAACATTCCAGTCATCTCTAGGACCCCCCCCACTGGGGCATTACTCACATTCTGCTCTTTCCCTGCACTAAAATTACTGTCCTGAAATCCAGACCTTGAGGAGTGTGGAACTCACAGGTGGAAGAAATCTAATCAAGTGTTCCCTGCTGTTGCTCCTGGAAGCCCCCACTCCTGCCAGTGGGGCAAAGGGTTCCAGCTGTAGGTTGTAGCTCTGTTGTTGGGGGGCAGCAGGGCTCATCTTTTAAGTCTGAGGAGACTCTGCATGTTTCCAAATAATCAAGTCTTGCATTCCTAAAATAACCTCCCTTCCAGCTTTATGAATCCAACCCTGACTTGGGGATTCCTCCAGAAGTCCGGTCCTTCCTGAGGCTACTCATCCCCTCTTCCAGACGGATTGCTGCCTTATTCATATGGCTCCTCCCTCATTCCAGACACATGTTTACAGGTATCCAGCTTGTGTCCAGACCAGTCTGAGCCCCCTCACAAAGCTGCTTTCATAAATTAAGCCTCCAGCGATAATGTTTGTGCCAAACTGGTTTCCTTTGCTTTATAACAGTGTCTATGTTGTAACCCCAGGAAACCTGACCCTTGGATAAACTACCTTTGAACTAAAAATCTACATATAGTGTTGAAATTCTTTGAACTCGGACGTGTAAACTCTAAGCCAAGCATCAAGTATATTTCCTATCCTGGTAGAGGAGTGTGAATAATGAGTTTAATCAAGTTACTATTTGTGAGAATATGCTGACCTAGAATTTTTACAAATCCCCTGATCCGAGGAAGAGCTCCTTCTTCACATCAAAGGGAGTGTTTCTCTACTCTTTGAGATGGCTTATAAAAGATGGGTTAAGCCTCTGCCTTTGGCTCGGGTCATGATCTTGGGGTCCTGGGATCGAGACCCACATCAGGGAGCAGGGAGCCTGCTTCCCCCTCTCCCTCTGCCTGCTGCTCTGCCTACCTGTGATCTCTGTCTGTCAAATAAGTAAATAAAATCTTAAAAAAAAAATTTAAAAAAGATGATGAGAGTGCAAGTCTCTAGCAAGATTTCTCTGGATAAATTAGAAAACGTTACAAAGTTTTTACCAGTGGACCACGAGATGTGTCGGACAGAAATTACTACAAAACAACAACAACAACAACAATCTGCACATGTCCTTGATCCTTCCTTCTGTCCTTGGGCCAGGAGCTACACAGTAACCATGATAACACTTTCTCCCTTTACACTGAAATCGCCACAGGAAAACATGGTAAAAGCTTTCCTTTTTGAGTCTAGAAAACATTTCAACATCCAAATAATTATCTGGAGGCTAAGGAGGTCACAGCCCTGGTCAAGCTGTTCTCTCCTGGAGCAGAGTGTGAAGAGCAGCTGATCAAAGCAAGTAGGCCAGCCCAGGGTGCGGGAGGAAAGGCAGGGCACTGCGTGCAGTGCGGGGTGAATTATCTTAAGCCATGTTTAGTTTCCAGCACTGAATAGCTTTGTAAAGAATTGCATTCCTGGGAAGCACTTTGTAGCTCTTGCGACGAAATATAGCTGCTTACTCATTCATGACCTTGAATTTTCAACTTCTTTGGTTTATAAATTACATACCAATAATATAAAACAAATATGTGTAAGGACAACCACATCAGTCAAACTAATTGGTGCTGGTATTACATAAAACTCCTCGGAGAAATCTAGATTTGATGTTAAAATAAAAGGAAAACCTCATTTTGGAAAAAGGAGGACAACGGATTCATGAAACTATTCCTCGTCCCCCTTAGGGCGTGCCCCTCCTCCTTCTGCCCATGAAATAACTGAATACGTTTCCTGTAGTCCATCAAACTACTTTCCACAACTTGCAGAAATGAAAGGACATTATTGGATTAAAAACAAGCAAACGCTGTACTCATATTCTGTCAAACAGCCGTGATGTGCCATGTTCAGAAAACAGGCTGTGCTCATTTTCATTGATTTATTTCAAAACTTGTCTCAGTCAGAGGGTCCTTGGAGGTTTAATAACTTCCTGCTACAGACTGTAGCAGATAGATTAGGTGCGATTGGTGAAATATAGCCATTAACATACAAACCCAATGTCTTCTCGAGAATACCAATTTGAAAGCTGGTGACAGGATCGAAAAAATCATCATTTAATACCATTATTTTCAACAGGTTTTTCATTTGACATGGATGCTTTAGTGATTTAGTGCCATGACTATAAAATGTCAGGAAGATTTATTGACATGGAGCAGATCAATTCGTATTGGAAAATAGGAACAAAACTAGAACATCCTTTTTCAGACTGACAACATTCACCTCTTCTAAGCAGAGGGGATAGCTAAATGGGATCCTCAATTTTTTTTTTAAAGATTTTATTTATTTGAGAGAGAGAGAGAAAGAGAGAGAGAGCATGAGAGAGCACGAGCGATGGGGGGAGGGGCAGAGGGAGTTTGAGACGCAGACTCCCTGCTGAGCAGGGAGTTAGCTGAGGTCTTGATCCCAGGACCTGGAGACCATGACCAAGCTGAAGGCAGCCGCTTAACTGACTGAGCCACCCAGGCACCCCTAGCATCCTCAATATTAACATTAGAATTATTTTTTCTTAAATTACAATCTAAAGTAAACAGCAACTGTGTCTGGGAGTCATGGCACAGAATGAAAGCTGTTGAACAAATCCGTGGACCACAACAGTTTTCTGTTCCATCAAGCTCAAGTAATAGTTCTATCAATTACCATGTAAGAAGTAGATTTCTAAGTGAATCTTGTACCTCTTTAGAGAAAGAAATATCGGTTTATTGAACCGTATCAAATACAGTCACAATGAGTGCTCGCTTCGGCAGCACATATACAAATACAGTCACAATGAATCCCTCCCACCATGTTGATGGTTGCTTCCATGGAAACAAAGCTTACGAAAGTACCCAATATTCTGTTGCGATTAAGAAATTAAGTTTATCCATGTTTTCTCCTGCACAATTACTCTAACTGGCTGTGAGAGTTATCGGCGGTTTGATATTACTCCCAAGCAAGTGTGGTGAGTGCTGTGGTTAGAGTATGTTCAGTGCCTCAGAGAGCACAGAGGGCATCACCTTGTTCAGGAAATCCAGGAAGGTTTCCCGAGATGTCTTGGAGAACAAGAAGGAGTTTGCAGAAGAATGAAGAAAGAGTTATCCAGGCAGAGGAAACAAAGAGGAATAAAAAAAAAAAAATGGTGGGAAAGAAGAACCAGATATTAGGTGCCATTGATTGCCCCGCTGAGAATCTTTACCTGGAAGGCAGTGAGGGTCTGCAGAGGACATTAGCTACTTTTATATTCTTGGCATCTATGTTCTAGGAAGGTAATGGTACCTCAACTTTCCTTGGAGAACCATACCAATTGCTCATAGTATCTGAGCATTTAATTCTAGATTAAGAACATATTAAAGAGGTTTGCCACCAAGACATACCTATTTCAAGAGTTTTATGTATCATGTTCTAATGACATACACATTAATTTTCACTATTTACTAACAAAGTTAATTCATGGTTCTCCTTTTTTGTTTATCATGACATTTACCTATATATAGCATATACCAGGCAGTAGGTATGTAAAAAATGAACAATTCATAGTGTCTGCCTTCAGAGAGGATATAGTTTAGTAGCAGATCTGAGAAATACAGTGAAATTACATTACAGTGAAAGAAAAGCTATCATAGACATATATACAAGATGGTATAGAAATACAAAGAAGAATCTGAAAATGAAAACATCAAAAGAGGCCTAAGAGGACAAGGGAAGGCTTGCAGGAAAATCTGAGCCGTGAGCCATGTGCTAAGGACAAATTAGAGGGGTAGTGGAAGGTGGGAGGTTGGATGAAGAGATGGAAAGAAATCCCTGTCAGTTCCCTCTATCTTTATTGTTTAGGAAATGGTCAGTGTTTCAGGATGGATGGAACACAGGGTTGGTGTGAGGATATGGACAAAGTTATGTGAGTACTAGAGTGGTTTGTAGAGCTTTATTCCTTGGGGGTCAAGCCACTGTGTATTGAATACAATAAACAGGTACAATAAATTTGGGTCTTGACTCTAAATCTGAAAGGGATATTTATCATACTAGTAGAGTAGAGTAGGAAAAACTCAGAAGGGGAAAAGTTGTGGAGAGTTCACTGCAACAGAAAATGTTAGGTATTGTGTTGCCAGCATAGGGCAAACAATTACTGAAAGTTTCCCTTTTCCCTTTCCCACTCTCTGCATCCACAAAGTGACCCATCACCTTGAAAAAATTGAACAGGCACATACTCAGATGTTGAATAATTCATTTGACCTATTTCACTTAGTATATGTGTACATGGGCTTTGCTTGGATCTCCAAGAGGGAATGTGGATTGGACCCATTCACACCATTGATTTGGGTGTGACTTTTTGGCAGCTGACAGAGTTCCCTTGTTTTTCTTCTTATAAGTCTTCTATCCTCACAGCCATCATTTCTATGCTCTGAGACGTTCCAACAAATCTAATATGAGAGATTCAGAATCCCACAAAATGGAATGCAGTCTTTCAGGCAATAATGCTTCCTTCAGAACTTGGCAGAAATCTTTCTGGCATTAAAGGTGAAGGTAGAAGAGGTAGTTCATGGTGGATTTCTGGACTCAGAAGTAGGAGAGAAGATTGAAGGTACTCTGAGGGCCAGGTGTGGGAGATATGCTTTACTTCTTTCATCCCAGGTATGACTTTTATTCAACTTTTATTCTTGTGTCTTTGGTTTGAAATGCAAATGTCATCTGGGTTTCAAGAGAGAGACACCTAGTAAAGATGTTTTAAACCCCTCTGTGCCTAGAGATGTTTAAATTCTCCCTGCAATTTATGTTTATCTCTGGGGCGTCATATTTTTAAGGAATTGGCTGCCTCAGGCTCCGCTGTCTCCAGGAGAAACCCACACACATGGAGGGTTTTGTGAGCTCAACAGACTCTACTAAGGATTCAGGGTGGAGGGTAGGAATCACGGGAGCAGTTCAGATAGCACCGAGAACAGACTTTTGCCCTCCCCTTGGCTTCATTCTTTCTCTCCACCTCTCTCTTCTCTCACTTCCTCTTCTGGAACAACAGAAAATTCTTCCTTTGCCATATGTATAACACTTCAGCATTTGGTTTTGAAAATTTCTTTCTCTTCCAAAAGCATTTTCGTTATTTTTTTAAAAATTTATTTTATCTTTTCAGTGTTCCAAGATTCATTGTTTATGCATCACACCCAGGGCTCCATGCAATACATGCCTTCCACAATACCCACCAACCAGGCTCACCCTCATCCCAACCCCCTCCCTTCCAAAACCCTCAGTTTGTTTCTCAGAGTCCACAGTCTCTTATGGTTCATCTCCTCCTCCGATTTCCCCCAATTCACTTTTTCTTTCCTTCTCCTAATGTCCTCCATGTTATTCCTTATGCTCCACAAGTAAGTGAAACCATATGATAATTGACTTTCTTTGCTTGGCTTATTTCACTCAGCATAATCAACTCCAGTCCCATCCCTGTTGATACAAAAGTTGGGTATTCATCCTTTCTGATGGCTGAGTAATATTCCATTGTGTATATGGACCACATCTTTTTTATCCATTTGTCTGTTGAAGGACATCTTGGCTCTTCCCACAGTTTGGCAATTATGGCCATTGCTGCCATGAACATTGGGGTAGATATGGCCCTTCTTTTCACTACATCTGTATCTTTGGGGTAAATACCCAGTAGGGCAATTGCAGGGTCATAGGGTAGCTCTATTTTTAATTTCTTAAGGAATCACCACACTGCTTTCCAAAGTGGCTGTACCACTTAGTGGTGCTGTGTTCCAAGAGGAATTTGGTGGTAATATTTTCTCCTTACAATAAGAATTGTATTCACCCTCAAGGTACTTTTCTTTCTCATACTCCAAGCTTATTATTTCATATTTTTCCCTAACCTCTCACTTTTCTCATATTTCTATTGGGAAAAAATAGATGCCATCACCAGAAAGACTCCCTTATCTTCCAATGATGAATCTTAGAAGCTCAGCTGTGTTGGCATTGATTTGTGCCTTCTTTCTTCCTGTTACGATTAGGAAGTTTCCCTTTGCTCACAAAAACTAAATGTTCATTGTGTTTTCTGCATGCTTCTCCTTTGTTTTCTTGAGTTTTTTACTGTTATTCCTTTTTCCAGCATCACTGATTTCTCTTGGCCAACTGGATCTTTCCCATCCCTATATACATTTTCTTGTGTCTCCCATTTTAAACAAAACTGAAAACTAACTTATGTCCTTCTCTAGCTGCCACCCAAGTTCATTATTCCCTTTTACACACAGAAACTTGTAAAAGCCTTATTTATGCTATCTCCAGTTCCCCAATTTCAAGTAAGTCTTCTGCCCATTACAATCCACCTTTCCCCTTTATCCTACCACTGAAAAGGTTTGTCAAAGGCACCAGTGATCTCTATGTTGTCTCTCTTCCACTTCTTGACTTCTTAGCAGCATCTGACAAGTTGAGCACTTTCTTCTTTCTGGATATATGTCTTATCTTGGTTTCTGACTCCATGTTTGTCTACTTTACCTCTTCGCCATCATGCCTTGACTGACTCTTTCTCCTCTGCCCATCTGCTAAAAAAATGGATTCCACAGGGCTTAACCTAAATCCCCTTCTCTACTCTCTTCCCACATAATATCACCCAGTCCCATGAGTATAAACACTGAGAACTCCCAAATTCTTTCTTCCATCTCCAAACTCCTGTCTTTGCTCCAGGCTCAAATAGCAAAATGCTTATTTAATACTGTCAGTTGGGGAAAATTAACCATATTTCCCTAAATTTTTATTTTTCCTCTAATTCCATCTCATGTCCATACAAATAAATGGTATTACCATCTTCTCAGCTGCCTAAAAACAGAAATCTGTGACTTATTCCTGAGTTTTTGTCTCTCATTCTCCACAAGTTTTACTAATTCTACCTCTAACATAAATGAAAATCTACCCCAAAAGATCTCCATCTAGGCAAGCATCACCTTGTGCCTGGTGAAATCTCATGAAGTCTTAATTAGTCTCCTTTTTCTCATCCTGTTTCAATTGATTTTTAGTATCCAGAGTGATCTTCTACATGCAAATTTGATTAGAGGCTCCTAGGTGGCTCAGTTGGTTAAGCATCAGTCTTGGTTTTCCTCAGGTCATGATCTCAGAGTTGTGGTATCGAGCCCCATATAGGGACCTACTCTCAGCAGGGAGTTGGCTTGAGATTCTGTCCCTCCCTCTTCCTCTGCCCCTTCCCCTGCTCACCTGCTCTCTTGTTCTCTTAAAATAAATAAATAAATCTTTAAAATAAAGGAAAATAAATAAATGCAAATTTGATTAGGCAATGGCTTCCTATTCTTTCTCAAAGCTTGGTCTCGGCCTATAATCTCTATAGTACTACTTACTTTTATAACTGCAACTTGTCACCTCTGCCATTCACACAGGATGAGCCAGCCCCATGCTAGCTCTTTCTTAACCCCTTTAATATGCTAATTTTCTCCATTCTTAGGGCCTTTGCACATGCTGGTTCTTCCACTTGAAATATTCATTCCATGGCTCATTGCATTTTTGTTTTCTTTTCCTTCAGGTCATCTGAATGGTCTCTCCTATTCATCTTAGGCTCCCATTCCCATACTCTACCACTGCCTTCTCTTTGATTCTTCTACAGCTTCTAGTTGGTTTTCTGGTTTGTCTTTCCCACAAGACTATTGGTTTGTAGAGCCTTTCAACTTCCAAGTTGAAAGGTCCTACTCGAAGTATTTTGGTCTGTATAACCAGAGGTGAAGTCTGTAGTCCAGATTTTTGATAGCTCCCTGAGTGTAAAATCATTTTACATTAAAATATGCGCAGCCAAGATGGAGAACCACTCCTCTGGACCAGTGCTTTTCAAAGTATGGTCCCCAGTCAATAGCATCAGTGCCTTCTTGTTAGAAATGCAAATTTACAGGCCCCACCATGAACCTACCTAATTAGAATCTCTCCAGGTGATTCCTATGCATGCTAAAGTTTAAGAACTGCTACTCTAGGGGCATCTGGGGAGCTTAGTCAGAAGCCTCTGCCTTTGGCTCAGGTTATGATCCCAGGGTCTTGGGATCAAGTTTCACATCGCATGGGGCTCCCTACTCAGCGGGGAGCCTGCTTCTCCCTCTCCATCCCTGTCCCCCTGCCACTTGCCTCCCCCACTCCCACTCATGCTCTCTCTATCTGTCTCTCAAATAAAATCTTAAAAAAAAAAAAAAAAAAAAGAACTGCTACTCTATAATAATGTCCACAAGGGTTATTCCTTGTATCTAGATATGGTGCTGTGTCTTTGGCCTAGGAGGCACAATACTTATTTGAATCAACAACTGAATAATCAATAATAATCATAATAAAAAATGAATAAATTACATAATAAATGATATAAGGTCTGAATGGCTTTCTTGCAGAGTTGAATGCAGGTGATCTGATCTGATACCAACACACTTTCCTTTACTAAGACCTAAGGATCAATTCTTTCTACAAGCCCTCACTGAGAAAGTATGTTATATTAGAGATAGAAGAGCAGCAAACAGTGTGATTTTCTGAACTGCTGCCCCAGCAATTTCCTTTCTCGGCCTCATTTATATTGTTCCCAACACTATAGCACTGGGTGTTTTGACAAGTGTGCTATTTTTACTTCCATGACTTCCACCTCTAATTCAAAGATGATAAAATGGAGAGGCTATTTATTAGATTTCATTGGTAACAGATTAGCATACATATTTATTTTCCTTTAATTTCCTGGTGAGTGGGTCTCTAATGGCCTGCCCAGTCAAATGAGGGGATGCCTGCCTTTTCCTGGACCAGCTTCCCTGTATTGCAGGTGAACAGTCTTCTGTTGGAAGCCTGGTGTTGTTATTATCTGCATCTCCTCCCTCACACCCCATCTGGAAACCTCACCATTCTCAGAATGCAAGGTGCATCCGTTTCATTCTTAGACATTTTATCATGCTGAGAAGGCTCAGGCACTGGGAAGACTGTCATGCTTGTCTTGCTAGAGAAAGGAAAAAAAAAAAAAAAAGATTAGCTACTCTAATTCCAGTATGAAGTTGAAACATAAGCTGGGGAAAAACAATGATATTAGTTCACGCTGCTCAGAAGTGAATTCTACCTCCCCTTGGACAGTATCTCTAACAAATAAACCGTAAGTTGCTACTGAAGGTGGATGCTAATTCTGTAGCTCAGGCTTATTTCTGGCATTGTTCTCTATAATGCATCACTCTCCCAGACCCCAGGGAGAAATAATGCTAGAGCTCTATACTGGCCAAAAGGGCTGTGCCTGTAATCTCCTCCACTGCCAGGGGTGCCCTGGACAGCTTTCCTTCCAACTCATGGGGGCCTCATGGCGCACATTTCGGTGGCTTTCCTATAGGGACAGCAGCAGCAGGAGGTTTGAAGGACACTGCAAGGTCTTGCTCAAAAAAGATGTCCTCCCTTCCCCCGCTAGTCATTGGTGACTGCAATTCTTAGCTGTCTTTGCTCTTTAAAAGGTAAGAGTATGGTACTGTTTGGGGAAATTTTGCCATCACTATCTCCTCTGTTCTCTTAGTTTCTACCTTTTTAAGATTTCTGAGGATTAGCTTAACATAGATAAATCAGTGCAAAATATTGAGGGGAAAAATAAAAAGATCCAGACATGAAATCTGCTTACTCCACTCTGTGAATCAGGCAAAACAGATACCTTGTGCTGCATAACAAATAGAATTTGTACATGCTCTGAGAAGTAGCACATGCCTCCCACGTGAAGAAAAGAATGGGTAGCCAGCTGCTACAATGAGAATATACTAGGGAAACTGATCCTGCTGCTAGAATCTTCCAGAAATGATAAGGAAGCATATTTAAGACTTAGCTCAAGGAATACATCCCCTACACAGACTTTCTCCCACTCCCCTACCCCACAACGCACACAAATACACACACAACACATATATACACACACACAACCCCACGTAAAATTGGCCACACCCTCTTTAGTGCCATAAGGGTGGGGATTTTTTTTTATGAATCTTTGTATCTCCAGCATCAAGAACAGTAGTATTCACAGGGTAGGTGTTTAGTATTTTTTAAATAAATGAATGGACCTCAATTTATTAAAATAGTCCAGTAACAGGAGAGATTTTATTTTCTAGGGAACATAGAATGAGCACTGCGTCTCTATAAGTTTTATTTATTATATCCTCTATTTACAGGTGAGAAAATTGGGCTTCATGGAGATTAAATAGTTACTTGCTCAAGGTCACTCAGCTAGAAGATAGTTGATGTGGGATTCAATCCACATCTCGCGACAGTCATAGCCACTGTCATACTGTCCTATTACTGAAGCCACTTTTCTAACATGCATTACTTTTCAGATCTAACCCAAGTAAAGCCCAGCTGATGTAAAATAATCTTCCTAAAGACAGAAAGATTCTTCCTTTGATGATTAAGCTTTCACTGCTAGCTACAGTACCAGGATAGAAATGAAAAGCTTTAGGTTCTAGGGTCGGTGAATGTCGTTTGAACTTGGTGAACTGGGCAAATCACTGAATCTTTCTGAGCCTTCATTTTCCTGTTAGAGAAAATACTGCCTATCCTGTTTTAGTCCCAGGGTAGATAGGATCATGTAACAATATGTGAAAATATTTTGTGAACTATTAAATGGCATAAAATGTTAAAAAAAAGAAGGACATCATCAGGAATTATTGTACAGTGGAAGACTGGGTTGAAGTTAGAGAAATATTTGAATCACTTAAAAATTTTTTGATCCTATATGTGCATGGTATATACTATATATACATTCTTTTCTTATAAATCTTTTCAAAATGAAGATAATTTGGGGGTAATTTATGGGGTCTTTTTAGTTGAAATTTTCTATTAATTCCAACCAAGGAGACCCAATGGATTCATTTGCCAGCCAGCCTGAAATGAGGGGCCTTGTGACCATGTGGCCTGCTTATCTGCTTATTTGTGCAGATGGAATAACATATTCAGTGCAAATTAAAATCTTCAAAGGGTCTTCAAAGGGTAGCATAAATACTATGTATTTCTCTTATTTAAAACACTAGCAGATGAAAAATTTTTTTCCTTAATGAATATAGGATTCCCATCTGTTATCTTTACAAAAATGCACCATGTAATGCAGAAGAAAAAACAGATTTGAAAAGATTGTGTCATTCTCTTTCTTTTACAGTAAGCCATTCTTTTCTAGAACCAGATGATTTTTTTTTTACTTTTTTTTCTTTTTCTTTCTTTTCTTTTTTTTTTTTTTTTTTTGCTATCATATCTCCCTTCAAAGCCATGGGAAACTATTAGTCAGTCCTGATAAATCAAAACGGAGCAGAACTCCTGGCTGCCCCTGTTCGAAAACTGGTGATAATACCAGAGGTTGGCTCAGACAGCGCTTACCCCACCCCCTAGTAGTTTGTCTTCTTGTGTTAGAGCAGCTGGAAAACTTAGGCCTGAGTGTCCCAGATGTGCAACAGCTAGGAGGCCACCAGGCAACCGTGCAGATCTCCACACAGTCCCACATGAGAGCCTTGGATGTGCAAATGAGAGGTGTCAGGAGAGAGTGGCTCTGTAAGCAGGCAGGTACGAGGAAACCTGGTTCTTTGGTGGCAGCCACAGTAGAGTTTCTGGTGTCTGGTCCCAGCACATGAGCTGGCAGGTAGTGGACAATGGGGACAGCAGGGCCTTGTAGCCATATAAATCCTGTGGGGAAACTGGGCATTTTTCATACTTCTGTCTCTGGCTGAATACATACAATTTTTTTCTCTGGCCCTCCCAGAGAAACTTGTGAGCTACCTAACATCCTTTCATAAGGATGTTCAACTTCTCTGTTCAAACTAGCCAGAGCTGAATCTGTTTCCTGGAGGAGTCCTGACATCTATAATTAACACCACGTGGAGTTTTAACATAAACCTATTGTTATGCCTCAGCAAATACTGTTGGTTGCTTCACCAATAGCCATTTCCCCTCTTTCTTATTAACAGAACCCTGTTTTGTAGGGGGTAGCAATGTCCCTGACTAAAAAATGATATTTCCCAGCTTCTCTTCCCATTAAACATGACTGTGACATAATTCTAGCCAAAAAGATGTCAACTGGGAGTATCTGTATACACTTTGCTTCCCTAAGTACCACCCCTTTTCTGCCTAAAATATAGATGAGGGAGCTGGAGCTTCAGCATCCATCTTGCAACCATCATGGAAAGGCCAAGAGAATGCAGAGACCCTGCCCTGCTATCCATGGGCCTCAGTACTGATGCCAGCAACAAACACTTGCACTACCTCCAGACTTCTTCTCCCAGGAGAGAAATCCATCTCCAGCATCCATTTTCAAACACTATCACGTTGGGGATTAAAGCTTCACCACAGGAGTGGGGGTTGGCACACAAACACTGGGAGCAGCAGCAATTTTAATAACACAGCTACTGTACTTGGTAGACTGCCCCTGTCCTATGAGAGGAATCTGGGCTAGGTTACCAAAGAACCCCTTAGTTCCTTTATTCACTAGTTGTTCTTTCTTTATTCTTTCCTAAAGAAGTTCCAAATTAGTAGGGAGAGGGATCTTGCCCCTTTTCTAGAATATCACATTCCTCTCTCAAAGAACAAAAAATAGAAGCCACAGGGAGGCAGGCTTCAGCTCACTCTATAAAAGACTACTCACCCAGAGCTCCCCAAATGTCATATTTGCTTAATTAAAGGTAATGAGTTCCCATGACCTAGGGTGTTTAAGAATAGGCAAAATGACTTTTGGGAGGAGATGGTCAAAAATTAATATTCAAGTATTAGACCATGATCAAAAATCCCTTAGTTCCCTTCAGTTTTATAGTTCTGTGATCCTGTGTCAATATCTTTTTCACAAATACTTTGCCCTTGACTATGAAGAACTTTTTCATTTGCTTTTTCCCCGATGAACATCTCACTTCTCAAATGCCATATGTATGGTGGGTATCCTCTTTTTGATTGGGTACAAAGGATGGCTTTGGGAAGGAAGTGAAACTCTGAGGCCAAGCATGAAACAGCCTGCTCTTTGGAGACAAGAGCAAAGAAGCAAGGAGACTGATGAGTGCAGAAAGAAGGGTACTGAGTTAATTAAAATGGGAGTTGGAGGAGAAAAGATCATGAAGTGGAATTAGCTTCAGTTCCTAGAAAAGAACCTATATCCAGAGACTTGTGGGCATGGGGACCAGGCGAGCATCCAGCTTAAGGTGCTGGAGAAGAATCCGGAGAACAGTTTCAGCCTGTCACCAGGAAGAACATGCTCGGTGTGAAATTTAATTTCCTCATACCCTTCAAGCTAAAAATGCTCACTGAAGGGCAGAGAAGCACAATGGGGTAAAAACAAACCATGCTTACACCTAACAATGCCAAACAAGAACCTGTAATATGCTGAGTGTTTGCAGCTGATAAGTTGGGATTGCTCACCTGTACAATGTATTTTTTCCACTCTACCTAGTTTGGTCAAGTATGATATTCCTGATGACTCATTACCAAGACAGGGCTCTGAGGGGGCTTGGGGGCTGTGCTGTGTTCCTGGGCCCTCTGGTCAGACAAGTGAGGTCTGTGACTGTAAGGGCCTATTTAGCCAAAGCGGCTCCATCTCGGTTGAATAGCCATTTTGTTGTTTATGCAGTAAAACTTAAATTGACCCTGCCCCCCCCCCCCCGCCCCCGGGGACTTACGTAAAAGCAAGTCCAGAAAAAAACCAGTCCCAGGTAACAGAACCCAAATACAAGGGCTGGTCAGGCCAGGTGGAGACATCCAATCAGTGGGGCACATATACTGTTTCCCTAGCTACCAAGGAGTATGGGCCCCGCCTTTTGGGTGCCTTTTGGGCACCAATTCTGACCAAGGTGATAGGCTGGTTCAAACAGCTACTATGGGGTGAATTGTATGTAATTCAATTGGCCACCCGTGTGTGACCTAGCACGACTGTGCAGCTTTCTCTGTGTGTTACAATCTCATTGGCCATCTATGTGTGGCCTGGCCCAACTACTCGGCCTTTGCCTTTTAAAAGTTAGTCGGTAAGGCAGGGAGGGGTCGCCCCCTCTGTAAGAGGCAGCCAGACCAGTTGGTTTGATTCTCGATGCTTGGTGCGAAATAAAGCTTTGCTTGACCTTCGCTTTGTATCAGTCTCGCTCCTTTGATCACAGACCTATCAGTGACTAACACGGGGAGCCTCCTGGTTGTCTAACATACGCTCTTCAGAACACGACCAACTCTGCTGTCTCCGGCAATAGTCGGCTTTGGTCCGGAGATCCACCACAGATCTGCTGCTCAGCCCAGGTGTTGTTCAAGGTGAAAGGTGCCTCCATTTCATTTCCTATTCCCTAGCCTCTGGTAAGCTCTTAGGGTTTGCTGACTAATATTTCAGGGGGTTGAAAAGAGGTATCATTCCTCAGCAGTGCCACTGATACTTCTCTACTAACTAAATCACAAATGCCCAGCACCCAGTGGCCAGCTCGGTTTGCCTTCAACAAAGCAGGACATAACAAGGAAACAGAAAAACACACCCTGCTTTGACTTCGCTTCCTCTTAGCTGGCTTTGAGGCCTGGCAGGGTCTGTTTCCCACCCCCACACAGTTCCCTATCATGGCTCAAGCTGCTAAAGGAGTGACTGGCAGAGGCTCACGCCTCCCTCTTGCATTCTAAGCCTACGATGAGGCATCCTTCCTTTCAGGGCATGCACTGCAGGGAAATGCTCTCCTCAAGATTTGCAAAAGGCATTCTCAGATGCAAAATGCCTCTGGGTTTCCTTTCTTTTGTATTCTCTTACCTTCCCTACCACCATCTAACATCAACCAGAGAAAGAAAGCCTGTAGCCAATATCAAGCAGCCATCAGAAAGGTCAAATTCACTTCCCAGGACTGTTGGGAATATTCAGTTGTTTTCTATGGGTGAGTGGTAGAATTCTTGTGAAAATTACTTTGTTCCTTGCCTTCCAAATAGCATATAGACTTCCCCCCTTGACTGAATTGGTATTTGTAGTGAGAAGGATAAAAAAAGATAAAAGGTCATTTTGATTTATATTGGCGATCCAGCTTTCTTGACACTGAAAATGGGCTAAACATACCAAAATTAGAGACTTGTCAGTCTGAGCCTTCTACAGGAGCCTCTGCACCTCTTTCTTCCTTCCTGACTCCCAGAAGTGCCACCCTCCCCCAGCATTTTCTTTTTTTATCCTGTTTGCCAATGAGGGTTCCTTGCCTCATTCAGGTGTGCTTGTGGGCCTCACTTCATCTTAGAATCCCTCATAGACTATAAAAAAGAGAAGTTATATTACCAAATGTTTAAATAAGAAAAATTTCACGAATCTCTGCAACTCAGTGCTGTGGAAACACACTGTGTTAAATTCATAACGTAAATGTTGATATCATTCGCTTCATATGACCTGTATCCACTTTCCTTAATTTATAGTAGGGCTGTAGAAGGCAGAGGTGGATAGGGCAGGGTAACAAGATTTAATTTAATATTTTTTGAGAACTATATACATGGTAAAGTCTTTGCATAGAATTCTGCAATAATAATAGGTAATAAGTGTTTGGGTTTTTTAAAAAAGATTTTATTTATTTATTTGACAGAGATCACAAGTAGGCAAAGAGGCAGGCAGAGAGAGAGGAGGAAGCAGGCTCCCTGCTGAGCAGAGAGCCCGATGTGGGGCTCGATCCCAGGACCCTGAGATCATGACCTGAGCCGAAGGCAGAGGCTTTAACCCACTGAGCCACCAGGTGCCCCTAATAAGTGCTTTTTGATGAGAACCCTATTTTATAGATGCTACGAGGTCTTTAAGTTTTGTTACAGGATTTTTTGAAAAGAGAAGAGAAAGTAATAGCTATTCTCCCATCACAAATCAGATTTTTTTTGAAATTCATACTATTATATTTCGGAGAACTTCGAGACACTCTTGAAGTAAAGTTTTTTTGTTTTGTTTTGTTTTTTAATGGAAAAAAGTGGAAGAAAGTGTTACTTATGGAATGTTGTATTTCATGCTTACATTCCTTTCTAAAGTTTCAAGAAATTAAACAGGATGACCAAATACAATCCATGCAATGATTGTTCCAAATCCTATTCCTGCTGTAAATGATGGTTCTAAAGACAGAAACGTGGGGTGACCAGAAACATGCTCAGTTTGTTCTTAATCTATCAATCTCAGTCACAACTGTGATCATTTAGCACATCATGGTGGGGGGTTATTTTCTAGTAAAATGGGCCAAGATGAAAGAACATCCTGCCTGAAATTATGTAAAAGCTGTGGCTATGGAGGTTTTAGTACTTCTTTTGCTTCTTCAAAACAAAACTTGACCTTGAGACAAACGTTAAAAATAGCATGAAGCCAAGGCTAACAACCTTCTCTTAAAATGTCACAATTCAGTGCCCTTGTAGTGAGTCATGGAGCCCATGGTAAGGACAGCAGGGATGAGAGTATAACTCTGTCTTCACATTGCTCAGAGGCAAGACAAGTTGTTGCCTCCATGCGTAATATGATCCACGCTGAGAAAGGTCACCTGCTACAAAGTGTTTCTCCTTCCTGCTGTCTGAGTGCCTGCTGCTGGAGAGACTTTAGATTTGGGTTCTGCTTCTCGGTAACTATATGACTTCAGTGACTACAATGTGACAATAGCAGCCAGCACTCAATCAGGCACTTTAATTATAAGCAGGCACTTAGGTTACACCAAGCATTTTATATTTATTCACCTGTTTAAGCCTCATACACTGAGAGCTACGCAGTAGAACTGTCTCCATTTTTTAGGTGAAGGATAGGAGGGACAAGGGAGATCAAGAAAATTTTCTAACATCACGAAGGCACTAAGTTGTGTAGCCTCTTGAGTATTTGTTTCTTCTTCCATAAAATGGGGATAGTTTACTTATATTGCCAGGCTATGGGGAGGATTAAAGAAGTAATAAAGGTAAAGAATTGAGCACATAATAGATGCTCATTGAGTGGAGATATCAATAATTCCTTTCAATGAAAAACGCTTGTTCTAACACCCTCCTCATATAAACCCATAAGGATTCCTCATTTTATTTGGAAGTTACTTATCTACTGAACCCACAAACCAGCTATGAACTAGGAAAGAAGCAGAAAGCAATCAAAATAGTCTAATCAAAATAAGCAATCAAATCACCCTCTCGCGCATTATCCGAGCAGAGCCCCTGGGAGGCTTGGTGAGAGCCCATTCGCTTCGAGGGAGCCCTAGTTCTGAAGAGCTTGGTTATCAAGTCTTCCCAACTCACAGATGATTAGAAATGCAAATTAGAATGGGAGCAAGATGTGACAGCTGATGGTCCGCCTGCATGGGGGTAATGGAAGCACTGCCACAGCTGGACCAATTTGGAGTCTCTGAGGAGGGCAGAGTCCCTAATGGCAGATCATCAGCCCTCTAAAGAGCCTATCCTTGCACCTTGTACCCTATTTTGGCAGAACTGCTATTCCTCCTCTGTGTCCCCTCGATGCCCCATCCATGCTCTGTTCACAACCCTAGAGCAGCCTTGATTGCCCAAGTAACTGGTTATCAATATCTCATTCCAATTTGATGCTAGCCTCTTTGAATGGCAAAGCCATCACTTTTGTATCTCTGAGCCTCTCACATAAAGGATGCTCAATGTATGCTTGTTGAATGAATGGTTACTGATTCAAAACATTACAAGAGAGACAGGAATTTGAATTCATGATGTCAAAGTTAGGAACCAATGCAAAGGATGTTGAGAAACTTTCTGTTCAAAACCATTACAACTTTTAAAAGTTTTCAATTAAGCAGGTCAGCTTCAATAGCCTGGAAAATTAATGTCAGCATAGAGCACATCATTACCTGAAGGCTCTGGATAAAGTAGGCATTACTCTGTCCACCAACCCACTGGTGAGGAGGAAAAGGAACCACAAGAGGTTCATGTCTTAATGAGTGCCTGGGAATTCAGGTGGAGAGAGAGAAAGAGAGCCCAGGAGACAGATTATGAATACTGAAGATGAGTGTGATTGATGCCACAGCTGAATGGAGGCCCAGACCTGGTTCTGTCCTTTTCTCTGAAAATGGGATGACATTTTAAAACAAAATTGTGAGACTGATTTGAGTTACTTTGGAAGGTGGCATTGATCTTATTCACTTGGAAGAATGAACATGAGCCAGGTAAATAAAGCAAGATAGTAACTCATCAGTTAAATGGTGAGGCATCCATGTTTCATAGAAGGGCGTCCCTACAAAATACAGAGTAAAGCCTTGACTAGCCAAAGACTGGACCCTTGAAAGACTTAGAGAATAGAGAATCCATGAGCATCAAGACCGGCTTGTTTTCCAAAGAGGAAGAAGGAGAATAAGAGAGAAGAAGTAAATAATGAGCCAGTATCATGGGTTGAAGGGATGAGAGTTAAGGGTGGGGTTAGGAACTGCAAATCTAGAGATGGGGCAGAGAGGACACGTATCAGATTGGTTTGGGGATTTGAATTCAGAAGAGACCCACACCTATCCTCCAATGTAGAATTAGAAAAGCAGCAAGACCCTCTGAGTAGAAATACTTTGATGATATGCCTTGGCGGGAGCAGTCCATGAAGCCCTCTCTCTAACCCAGGATCTGGGGGAAAATTCCTGTGTGACTAAGTGTAATAGGGAAGTGATAAAGGGCTATATAGGGCCACCAAGCTTTGTATGGCCCCATGCTTTGCCGGCACAGCAGCAAAATCTATGACCCTAATAGGGTCATGAGAATGAGCTCCAGAAACCCAGACCCTGGGCAGCATTGGAATGGGTTCCTGAGTAGACCCTACCGAAAATCAGATGGGAAAGATAAACTTGAACCTTAATAAAGAGAGAGAGCCATTTATATCAGAAAGCCCTTCAGATTACGCCTTAGCACTAAATAAGGCCCCAGAATTAGATACAACCTCAGTGGAAAACCTTATTTTAGCCCCCTGGTACGATGGGATTTCGTTGATGGACTAAGTTTCATACTTACAAACAAACCCACCTTTTGACCCTTTGTGACTGACCCTAACCTAAAACCCACTATCAGGAACACTTCCCCAGCTGGAAGCCAAAGATCTCTTGTTTTGCTTTGTGAGGATGGAAATAGCACACTATTGACCCTGACTCGATCAAACTGTGTGTACTGAATTGAACTGAAATGTGCTGGGGGTCAGATAGAGCGAAGTGTCCAGCCTGGGCAGCTTCAGGGCTGGCTGTGTTCCCAGAGCCCCGATGCTCACCCTCTGCAGTGGTTCCCATAGCTTCCCATCAGAAGTCACCTCTGATGGCTCTGTGACAGTGCATAGCAGGAGGAAAAGTCACCTCAACCTTTGACAATTCTTCACTGAAAGCACACAGAAGGGCATGCCCCACACTTGGTTCTCCCCATTTCCATAACCATGAATTTCATTCTGCTGTTCAGGCCGATGCAATGCCTGGGAATGTAATAAGGAAAATTTAGATAAGCTGGAGGCTTCTAGTTCAACCCATTTTTTTTTTTTTTTTGCTTTTGTAAATCTGGTTCCTGTTGCTGTTCATTCACGTTTCATACCCTTCACAAACTATATTTAGTCCCCATATTTTATAGTTTTTAGAGGCATGAATTGAGTTTCACATGCAAAATGAAACCTGTGAAATTTCTCCTTTCCCCAGATGAAAGAGCTCACCCGGCACCTGGAGCAATTTTGCAAATTGTGCCAGAAACAAGAATCAGATTTCACCAGTGAATATGGGTTTGTGCAGCGTAGAAACTGTACTGCAAATAACATTCTAGAGGTCAATTGAAATGTAGATTCTTGCCTTCGTAAGAAAATATGAAATAAAACCAAACCAGACAAAATTATCATACCATTGTCCATGCTCTGAACTGGGAGGACTAGTTACTTGTATCGATCAAGGAAACAAAAATAAGAAGAAATCGTGCAGGTTAGATGTAATTTTGTTTGACACTGGATTGGCATCTCAGGCTACCATAACAAAATATCATAAATGAGGTGGTGGCTTAAACAATAGACGTTTGTTTCTCATGGTTCTGGAGGCTGGAAGTCCAAGGTCAGATTGCTAGTGTGGCTGGACTCTAGTGAAGACATTCTTCCTGGCTTGTAGATGGTCAAATTCTTGCTGTGTCCTCACATGGCAGAGAGACAGTGACAGAGACAGAGAGAATGTTCTTTCTTCCTCTAATCCTATCAGATTAGGACCACATCCTATGACCTCATTAAACCTTAAATACTTCCTAAAGATTATCTCCAGATACCATCACATTAGGGGTTCAACATGTGAATTGGAGGTGTCCTCTTGGTTTTGAAATTTTCAACACATGCTAGAGAACTGGGAAATCAGTAGACTGAAGGACCCTAGGCCTGGCAGTCTAGTGGCAAACATTCTTTCCTTTGGTCAATACCAAGAATATTTCAAGGCTAGGGAATCTAATAAACACTAAATCTTTCTGGTCACAACAGGAATATTCCCTTCAACACAGGGTTTCCCTCGAATAAGATGCTTATGAGTCAGCTGGAGCCACTGTCTAATGGTACCACAGGTGGGAAGGACTCCTTCATACACCTCATAAAGATACCTTTCAATGAATCTATTTCTTTCCCCCAACATCACACATCTTGCCTTCTCTCTCTCTGTGTAAAATCCTGTGTGCTATTTCTGAAATCCCCAGATGAAGGATTAAAATCTCTATTTAGGTAAGACCTCATCTTCCACTACCTACATGTCTGCCTCCAAGACCATGACTAAATGTATCTCATACCATGATGATAACTAGATTCTAAGGTCTTGTCACTTACATAAGCCTACCTCGCTCAACATCTGAACACAAAACCATCCTTCCTCTCTGGGTTTCTGTAGCACTTTTATTTCCTTTTTGTAAAATTCACCTGGCAATTAACTGTTACAGTCTTTCTCCACCTCAGTCCTGTTCTCTGGTACCTGTTCTCAATTCTCTGAGAACTTACATGGAACCATATATGTGTGTATGTTTCATTTCGGTGATAATCTATAAAATACAGGCATGTATTTCTGGGTCATCAAATGAGTACCTCGGAACTGAGAATTGTCTTATGTTTTCAGTGCCCATTTGACTTGCTGACTGTTTAGCCTCAAGTTGTACCACTTTAATCATAATGAGCTAACAGAGAGCATAGGCAGACTTAAATGCAAATGATACTTTTGCATTAAGTGAAAGCAGGGTATTCTACATGAAGAAAAAAATTATCATCAGTTCAAGAAGAAAAATATCTGCAGAGCTCTGTCATCACTCAGCACACAGAGAGGGGTGTTAAACTCAAAAGAATCTACGCCAGTTTAGTCTCAGTAAGACAGTATTACCTACCACATTCAATTGATGACTGTTAATTGGAGTATGTGACTTCTGTTATTTTTTCATATTTAGTTTATAGATCTGTTTTGGTTTTATAGCTGTGTGAGAGCAGTAAGCATACAGAGTACACATAGTTTACATTTGCAGATATTTGATCTACATTACAATATAAGTAATTGAGTCAATACTGGAATTCCACAGGTTTTTTTAAAGTTATGCCTGGAAAGTAGGCATAAGGTTTTAAGTAAAGTTGTGACTATAAAATACTATTATGCTTTAATTATTTATTTTAGTATACTACTATATTGTGACATTTCTTTTACTACAGCCTTTGATGGTTGTTTTACTTTTTAACTACTTATCTCCACTCGTCACTGCCTTGTTTTCTCCAAATAAAATGCCAAGTTTTGCAGGACAGAAATGAGCTTTCAGCCCAGGTGACTCCTCTTTAGCATCAAGCACAATGCTGAAGACAGAATGAATGCCCCTTTGTTTGTGGACTGTAGCTCTTTGATCAATCATTCTAGACTCCCATTCTAGAATATAGTCTATTTGTTTTTTAAAATTCACTTCCACACCCAGTGCTCCATGCATACATAAGCAATGTGTGATACATAAGCAATGAATCTTGGAACACTGAAAAAATAAAATGAAAAAATAAAATAAAATTCACTACCAAGAAAGGTATTTTTTTTTAAAGATTTTATTTATTTATTTGAGAGAGAGAGTGAGTTAGAGAGAGAGAGAGAGCATGAGAGGGGAGAAGGTCAGAGGGAGAAGCAGACTCCCCGTGGAGCTGGAAGCCCAATGGGGGACTCCATCCCAGGACTCCAGGATCATGACCTGAGCTGAAGGCAGTTGCTTCAGCTCAGGTCATGATCCTCCAACTGAGCCACCCAGGCGCCCCCAAGAAAGGTATTTTTTAAAAATCTATTTAGTGTTAAGTTTCTGGTGTTTACTATAGTTACAGGCAAATAATGGCCTGCTTTACTGAATATATCCAGGTGCTGAGAACTGTAGTGAGCATTTTATACAGATCATCCCACTTTATCATAATACCCGTAGAGAGGCAGGTGGGATAATAAACAGATTACTTCTGCTTAATAATAAGGAAGCTCAGACATACAGAGTTTAAGTACATTGCTCAACGGTCATACAACTAGTAAGTGATGGAAGGATGGTTCTAACCAAAGCATACCAAGCCCATGGTCCATCCTCATACTGCCTGAATCTTAAGCTTACAATAGGAATGTGAAAATTAATGCTTTGTTACTGCACTGACATTTCATATCCTACCTCAGGAAAGTGCAGAATACAGAGGGAAAATATTCCTCTTCACTCTGTAGAGAGGTATGTGGCTACCACATCATTTATTAAACACCTACCATATAATGTCTTATTATAAAGGCGCAAATAGGGGCGCCTGGGTGCCTCAGTCATTAAGTGTCTGCCTTCAGCTCAGGTCATGATCCCAGGACCTGGGATCAAGCCCCGCATCGGGATCCCTGCTTGGTGGGGAGCCTGCTTCTCCCTCATCCACTCCCCCTACTTATGTTCTCTCTCTCACTGTGTCTCTGTCAAATAAATAAATAAAATCTTTAAAAAAATAAAATAAAGATTCAAATGATGAAGTATAAGTTATTCAAACTTCAGATTTCTAAAAAGGACACCTTATTGAAAAGAAAATATTTTGGTATCTTTATTTTGATGGGAACAATACTTGGCACATGCATAGCATTCCGATATTTGCTGAATGGGTGAAATCCTTTCCCCTTTCAAGCTTAGAAATAGTTATCTGTCCCATAGTTTAGGCTCATCTCCCATGTGTGCAACACTCACTTTATTTTCATTGTCAATTCATTCTTTACCAGTTTAAAAAAAAATCCACTAATCTCAAACCATGTTTGGATGCCTGATAAACTGGCCTGTGGCAAAGATGACCGACTATTTTTATGACCTCATGATGCAATCTATTTGGGCCTAATGAGTTATTGGAATAACGACCCATGTGTGGACAATAGGAGATCAATTCAGTTGTGCTCAGTACAGAGCCTATGAAACACATTATTTTCACTTTATTTTTTTTCTGCCCTTTTGTCTGAGCTGCCAGAAGAATGGATGATCTGTGACGGGGTCTCTCCTCCCAGTGAGCTCGCAGGACGTGTACTATTTAAATGTAACAAATCTAATTCCCTCAGCTGTTGCATGGAGATCCGATTTCCCAGGAGACCCTCTTTGTTTCTGCCCCAGAGACGAGATTTGTTCCCTTGGAAGTCCACAGCCTATCCATCATCTCACGGAAATGATTGGTTCCGTCCTAGACTAAACATGAAGGCCACCGCATGGTCATTATCAGTCTGCTGCTTGCGAGTGCATGGACTGTGGTCTGCCTTGGACTGTCCCTGAGACTCATTCATGTGTCTATTTATTCACCTGCTCCTTCAACACACATTTATTGAATACTCAACTCTGTGACAGGAACTAGAAGCTAGGGACATAGAAACAATTAGGGGGAGAAAAGCCTGCTCTCAGGTCACTAACACTTTGGCGAGACAGCAAATCATCACTATGTGGAAAGATAAACACTAATTTCATGGTGCTCAGATCCCATGTTGAAGATATGGTAGGATTGAGTGGTGAGCATAGAACAAGGCATAACTTTGGGCTGTTTGATATTTTTTCCCAGTTTTAAGGAGATATAATTGATATAGAACCTTATATAAGATGTATAACACGATTTGATGAGTGTATATACCGTGAAATGATGACCGCAGTAAGTTTAGTTAACATTCATTACCTCACAGATATTTTTTCCCTTGTGAAGAGAACTTTTAAGATCCCCTCTCTTAGTAACTTCTAAAAATATACTACAGTATTTTAACTATAGTCATCATGTTGTACGTTACACCCCCAGAATTTATTTATCTTATAACTACAAATTTATACCTTTTGACCACCTTCATCTCCTGCCTCTGGCGACCACAAATCTGATCTTGGTTTCTAGCAATTTGGTTTTTTTTTTCTTCAGATTTTACTTATAAGTCAGATCATATGTATTTGTCTTCTTTTTTGTTCTTTTCTTTTCTTTTTCTTTTTCTTTTTTTTGTCCTTCTTACTTCACTTGGTATAATACCCTCTAGGTCCATCCATGTTATCACAAATGGCAGGATTTCCTCCTCTTTTTATAAGACTGTATAATATTTTAATGAATATGTAGACTACATTTTCTTTATCCATTCCTCTGTTGATGGATGCTTAGGTTGTTTCCATGTCTTGGCTATTGTAACTAATGCTGTAATGAACATGGGGATGCAGCTATCGCTTCACGATATTGACTCTGTTTCCTTTGGATATATGCCCAGAAGTGGAATAGCTGAATCGTATGATAGTTCTATTTTTCTTTTTCTTTTTTTTTTTAAAAGATTTTATTTGTTTATTTGACAGACAGAAATGACAAGTAGGCACAGAGGCAGGCAGAGAGAGAGAGGAGGAAGCACGCTCCCCTGAGCAGAGAGCCCGATGCGGGACTTGATCCCAGGACTCTGAGATCATGACCTGAGCTGAAGGCAGTGGCTTAACCCACTGAGCCACCCAGGTGCCCCTCTTTTGCCCATTTTTAATCAGATTATTTGTGTTTTTGCTTTTGAGTTGTTGAGATTCTTATATACTTTGGATATTAACTTCTGATGAGAAGTGTGGTCTACATTTTCTCCTATTCTATAGGATGTCTTTTCATTTTTTTGCATTGTTTCTTCTGCTATGCCAAAGCTTTTTAGTTTGATGTAGTCCAATTATTTTTTTTTTATTGTGTTGCTGGTGCTTCAGGTGTCATATCCAAAATAAATCACTGCCAAGATCCATGTCAAGTATTTTATCCTATGTTTTCTTCTAGTTTTATGGTTTCAGGCCTTAAATTTAAGTGTTTAATCCATTTTGAGTTGATTTTTATAAGATAGGGGTCTAAGATAGTTCTTCTTTTTTTTTTTTCCCCTGCATGTGAATATCCACTTTCCCCAGCATCATTTATTGAAGAGATTGTCTTTTCTCCACTGACTATTCTCAGCTCCCTTGTCAAATATTAGCTGACTGTTTATGCATGGGCTTATTTCTGGGCTCTTGACTCTGTTGTGACATCTTGAAGTCTGTTTAGAACAGCCCCCAGAGTGATGGGTATAATGCCCCATCTGCAAGACCATCTTTAAAAAATATGAAACCTTACCCAGGGTTGGAGTGAGAAGCTGAAAATTCTGGCAGCCAGCTTAATAGTTATTTGAAGTTTTGTGTGCTGTTCTTTTTTAATACATATAAATTCACGTGAATTTTTATTCTAGCATAATATAGCATATTTATTTTAATATAAAAATGTGTTAAATTAATTAGCCTCCCCCATTTTGCAACTGACAAGTTCCTCAAGTAAAATGTATACTCTAGGAAAAAATGCCAAATTCTTCTGAGGACTTTTCATACTCTTTGGCACAGCAATGAGTACTCCTATTTTAAGCAGAGGAAAAAAAAAACACTAAGAAAAAAGAAAAAGAATAACAGAATATTTCATTCAGTCTGGGGAGAGTATGATAAGCCCCAAATATCTTTGACTAAGCTAATTAACAAAACAGAATAAAATCCAATTCAAATCCATAGGCCATAATAATTTTGGCAAAAAACTTAAGATACATTTACAAAGCTGTTGATGTGACTAATTTTGAAAATGCAAAGCACTGGCTTAACAATTAGCCTTTTTTTGGGGTAGATAAGAGAGAAGATTTGAGAATATTTACATACTAGTTACCATAAAATATATCCTAAAGTTATACTTACTCTATAACTTGTCATTATAAGATTTGGTTTTGATCTAAGTCTATTCCTGTCTTCTTATATTGAACATTTTGTGTAGGTGGTTCCAAGTTCTGTTGATTTATAATCTTGAGACTATGAATGTTTATTGTAGGAAGCTAAACGGAAAATGCTTGTTAAAGAAAAAAAAAAGTTTAATGTTTAAACCATTTGCCCTAGGAGGCTGATCTTACTCACCAGTGCATAGATACTTAACCCACTGACTCAGACCTCCTTGATGTTTTTAATTAGCTAAACTGGTATGAAAAGTTTTGCATAGACTGTCTTAGAACTAGGAGGGCATTTCTGCTCATAAGAAGCACTTTTATAAATAAAATAAAGGGATTCTCACAGATTAACTTTATTTTTTAAATTATTTTGTTATTTTAAAATATTGATTTATTTGAGAGAGAGGGAGAGAGAGAGAGCATGAGCGGGAGGGGCGGAAGGAGAGGAAGAGAGAATCTCAAGGAGACTCTGCCCTGACTGGGGAGCCCACTGGGGGCTTGATCTCAATACTCTGAGGTCATGACCTAAGCTGAAACCAAGAGTCTGGATAAGGAAGCTGACTGACTACGCCACCCTGTTGGAACACAACCCGGATCCTCGCCACTGTGACTGGGGTCCTGTCGAATCCTGTGAGAAAACTCCAGGAGATGGAGGGCAAGTGTCTTCCCGGGCTCATGCCTGGAATAAACATGGGAGGATCCCTGGAGTGTTTTTAGGTCCTCCTTTCGATGATAGATCTGAGAAGTGTGGAGAATCCTTAACTTGCTATTGTCATTTAAAGCTAAGAGATAATTGTTGTTGTTTACTTGGCTCACTCGATTGCCTGCACGCAAATCACATCTCACACATGGCCCACGCCCTGCACAGAAATCTATATCCTTTTTGTAATTGGATCTTGTGGAAGGCATAAAAGAAGTGATCATAAGAAATAAAGACATCTACTGATCATCAAAATGATGGTCCCCCCATCATTTTGGCTCCGATCACCAGGATCCCCACCTCTCGAAGGTGACACCACCCAGGTGCCCCTCACAGATTAAAGTTAAAACACAATGCAGAGTCTTGATTCTCCTCTGAGTTCTCGGACTGGCAGTTAACAAAATTTATTATCTGCCATCTTTTCCTCCCTTCCCCGGCACATTCTGACAGCAGCTCCAGCGAGCAGCCGCTCCTCCCCATTCCCTCCCCCAGCTGTTAGTTCGTCAGCACTCACAAGGTTACCCAAACTCCAGTCTGTTTTGAGATATTCCCTTTCTCTCTACCCACCAGTTTTTCATCAACCTTAACAGCAACCTGCATCTAATAAATATTCATGGTGGCTGCATGCTGCTCAGCACTGGGCCTTCTTTCAGTCCTCACTTCCCAATCTTCTGTTCTTGGCCTGCTTAGGCCTCCACTCTGTGCTCTAGAACCCAGTAAATGAGAATCAGATGCCAGCATGGTGATGAACTCAGAAACCCCCTAAGATGTTACTATTCAAAATCGGTCCCTTCCTGGCTTCCAAGGCCATAATCAGGTGCAGGTTGGTGTATTCCAATCGCTATCCACTCTGCCTCTTTCACTCAAGGAGGGAGATCAGGCACATGTCTCCTATTTCAATCCACAACCCACCTGCCACCAGAGACACCACGTCATTCTCCACTCAAGGCAGTCCCTGAATCCCTGCTGCCTGGCACACAGCATCAGAAACCTCATTTAGTCTACGGCCATACCACCCTGAACACGCCCGATCTCGTCTGATCTCGGAAGCTAAGCAGGGTCGGGCCTGGTTAGTACTTGGATGGGAGAAACCTCATTTAGAAGCAAATGTAAGGCCCACTGCAACCTGGCTCAGACTACCCTGTCCCCTGCATTCATGTCATATTAGATTGCCCCCAATATTCATTATTTTATTTAATATTCTATGAGTGGCTGCTGTATGCCAGGCATCTAGGTTCCATAAGAAGTAATTCTGACACTCTTAGGGAAGTGATATCTAGAGCCGATACAGAAAAGTATACAATTAAAACAGTGATGAGAACTATGGGTGATGGTTAAGAAACAGCCTAGGAACACACCAAGCCCCTGGTAGCAATGGATTTCCAGAAGATAACTGGGAAAGGCAAGATCTGAAGGATGAACATATACTATGCCAATGATTTATCAACCAGATTCTCTCTTTTGAAACAGCTTTTTCTTGGGGCGCGTGGGTGGCTCAGTGGGTTAGGCTTCTGCCTTCAGCTCCCCTCGTGGTCTCAAGGAACTGGGATCGAGCCCAATGTCGGGCTCTCTGCTTGGCGGGGGGCCTGCTTCCCCACCCCCACCCCCGCCTGCCTCTGCCTACTTGTGATCTCTCTCTCTGTTGGATAAATGGATAAAATCTTAAAAAAAAAAAAAAAAAAAGAAAGAAAGAAAGAAACAGCTTTTTCTTTCCCTAGAGAATTCTTGGCCTTCAAGGTCATGTCTTGAGGCTTTCCCTGACCTTCCCAGGCAGACTCCCATGACCCCATAACACATCTTCCGTACTCATATTTTGTTCTTACCCTATTGCATCATAGTGACCAATGAAGGTGATAGGTCTCACTCTCACCCAGGAGCTCCATCAAGGCAGAGAATACGTCCATCTTTGTGCCCAATGACATCTAACACACAGTATGTGTTCAAGACATTTGATGAATAATAGAATTTAACGAAGAATGAATATGAGTCAGCTTTGAGATTTTAAAGATTTATTTCTTTGAGAGAGAGAGAACGAGAGGGAGGGAGAGTGTGTGCGAGTGTGTAGGGATGGAGGGAGAGGGAGAGAATCCTAAAGCAGGCTCCCCACTGAGTGTGGAGCCCGATGTGGGGCTTGATCTCACAACCCTGAGATCATGACCCGAGCCAAAATCAAGAGTCGGGACACTTAACCAACTGAGCCAACCAGGCACCCCATCTTTGACCTTTTTAAGTCCATTTAAAAATAACTAAGACATCTGGAGGGACATATATTCAGGAGTGTCCTCTACTATACAGAAATCTTTTTATAGTTTAGAATATAACACATGAGGAAATCAGAAAAAGAAATTATTCCCAGTGTAAATGAACAAGGGAACAAACACTTTAATATATTTGGACACATTTTAGAACTGGGCTAATTCAAGCAAAGTCTATAATAGCTCCCTAAACTGTGAGTTGTTAGACACTGCTCTTCACAGGCTTCAACTGTGAGTGAGGTCAGTATGGACAGCTCAGGGGAGCATCCTGAAGTCACCCGCCATGCCTCCACAGCAAAGCCACCCACAGGCTTCTGGACCACTGTAATGGCACCGATCTTCACCCAGGCCACTGGAGCCACTGTGTATGGCCTTTGCACATGGCAAGAAAGACAACAGGATCTGATAAGCATGTGCACACACATACAAACACATACTTTTCAGATAATTTACAATAATTATACCAAAAGCTTAGTATCTATTTTGTTATCTGTTAAATTGCTGGTGGACTTCTCTACAATTTCTGACTTCCATTCTCTAGTGGTGTGATACATGGACTATTGTGGTCACTAGGAAGCTCAAGGTAGCAGAGGATCTATTATCCATGTACCTCACCACCACATGTTGTTTTAAAATTCCTTCTAAAATGTTTAGAAGACATTTCTTGTGGAGACTGGCAGGCTATTGTTTGTTTTGCTTTTCCATCTGGTGTTCAGTTAATATACTAATAACCACTCTAATTTCTCTTGCTATCATATTGATCTTATTTTTCCTGTGGCATGTTTATTTTTACTTGGAGATTGAGAAGCACTGCAGATTGAAGACAATATTTCATTGAGAGCCTCTGCATGTAATGCCACCCAAGTGTTGTTAATGTGCTGTCATGGGGGCACGGCCAACTCTTAACTCTACTCACTCCACCTGGTTAGCCTTCTCTGGGAGGTTGATGTTCATTAGCTTTATATTATACTTTTGTTTATAAATATTATGTTAATAAGTACCACCAATATCATAAAGCACAGATGGAATATTAAAAGTCAGAGGGAGACGGCATATAAAAAAAAAAAAACACTGGCAGATAAAGGCATGTCTTATGGGGTCTCTTTTCTCTCATTCGCACTTTTCATCTTTCCTGGTAGTTGTATAATCTTTATGGAAGTCACTGAACTTTGCTCTGAAGTCTCAGGGGAGTTTTGCAGGTGAGGAGCTAGGAATGTAGGGACAACTGAGTGAGAGGACAGAAATGTTTGAAGAAAAGTTATTGCAACACAGGTGAACGGGCTAGAGATACACTTGACAGAAAACTTATTTGTGAGGAGAAAGTGCAACTACCCGATAGAGGGGATGATAAAGGCAAAAAATTGTTATATTTCCAAAGACAATGGCCATGAGTTATACTTCTTTTCTATCTCTCCTAGGGTCTTGTACAGCACTGGGCAGTTAGGAGGTGCTCAATCAATCTTTGCAGATTGATAGATTAGTTTGATGTATGGCTCAAGTGAAGCCAACTCAGCGAGTTCTTTCTTCTTTTAAGCCAATTTGTACCATGTATCACAAACTTAATATATTGCCCACCTTGGATCTGTGCCAATGTCACAGGAAACCCTAGGGTCCACATGCTTGGTGCATCCCTAGAAGGTAGGCTGTGTAGATGGTAGGTCAGCAATATGGTTCCTTTGTTCCAGTTTCCTTTGCTAGCCCATCAAAATCTCTAAGTAACTGCTAGGCCTTTCTCTTTCTGTCTGAATGGAAGAATACCTTTAAGTCAAGTTCCTGAGTTTTCTCCTTATTATCCCTAAATGCTGCAGATGAAATGCTGAAAAAGACCCAGACCCTTCTTTCCAGGATATTTGCACACTGCTGTAGGAGCTTGAGGCCCTGACCAAAGCACAGATGCTCAGTGAATGTCTGCAGGATTGAATGAGCTGAAGGAGACAGCTACTTCCTGCCTCCTAAATATCACAATATTTCTTTCTTAAAGATACTTAGACTAGAAGAGTGAACTTGAGTCATTCCTCAAAACCCTCTGTTGAATATTCCATTTGGTTTCACGTTTTGTCTTGTTTCTTCACATTTTGTTTACTGTAAGGAAATGATTGCCATCAAGAGTCAATTTGCCTTTCAAACACAGTCAAAAGTCATTGGAGTGCAAGTTCCATAAATAAAGTGGCTGATAAGTCTGGGGAATAGCATTGTTAAGATCAAAATGAAATACAGCTTTGAAGTAATGAGGTCACTGGTAGACTGATCCGGAATGATGTAATAATAATAGAAACTAGTATTTTGAACACTCACTTAACACCCAGTACTTTGCATGCATTATTTCACTTAATCCTCATTAGCACCAAATAATTTGCATACCATTTTTTAATTTCCATCAATTTATTTATTTTTACTTTATTTCCATTTAAAAAATGAGTAGAGAAGCTAAGAAATTTAGGAATGACTCAGACTCTTCAAATCCAGATACACTGGCTGTGCTATGTTGGCCAAAAATGAGTTCAAAATATGTGATTTAGAATCAGTATATATACATGGCTTCATGAGGTCAAGGTGACTATAACTATAAATTTCGAGTATGCACTTAGTAAATAAACATGGAAGTTTTAATGCATAATCGCAAAGGCAGCGAGGAAAGCAGATGAATGTTACCTCTCAGTTTATCAAAGAAATCTATATTAATTCAAGACAGGATAGAGAAGGAAGAACAAAGAAGATACTCCGTATCAAGATTAGAGAATTAAGTATCACATTTTTCAGTTTTCTCTTGTTTTTCATAGAACTTAATAAGGTAAAGCAAGAATACAAAAGTCAATATTCAGAAGTTTTGACTATTAACTTTTGTTTTTGTTCGCTTTATGATTACCCAGAGGATTGCCAGAATTCACGAGTCCCTGTGCTGCCAATGGTCTGTTGTAGACCACTTTTATCATGCCCTTCTTTAAAAGAATCAAACTTGAAGACCAATGTAAGGCTAGTAAAACAAACGAACAAACAAACAAACAAAACAAACACAAGCTCAGTAAATTTGGGGATATATATGGAATCGGGGAAATGTTAAGTTGCTTTTCATTTTCACTAAATGAAACACATCTAACTCTCTGAAAGGTATCTGTGAAGGTAAGCTTGGAAAATATTCCAGGGATAACTTTGAAATGCAGTGTGTGTGTGTGTGTGTGTGTGTGTGAGAGAGAGAGAGAGAGAGAGAGAGAGACAGACAGAATTAATATTCATGGGACCTGTATTACACATATTACCATCCTGTCCATGACAGAAATGCTTCTTTGAATATAGATTTAAGTATCATCTAGAGTTATATAATTAAGGTACAGTCACTAAATTCATAATGCATTCAGGTACTTTTTAAACATATTTTTAAATGAACAGATTTTTACTGGCAGACAGAAAAATTAGTGCTGGAATAATCATAAATTGTTGAATCTTTGAAGATAAAAGCCTTGAAAGGGGGGGAAAAAGGCATTTAGTTATTAAATGTGTAACTCCAGGTACTTCAAACAGAAAATCTGGGGGAATTCAAAGTACTCCTGGGTTTTTCTGACCCTTTCAGGCCCAGAAACTTTAATTTCAACAGCCTAAGGATGTTATTTTACATGTTTTTAGAACTCGTGAAGGAAGATAAACATCTTTTCTTCTGAACTGAACTCTTTATTTTAAATCCAAACCTTTAGACATTATTGAAAGATATAAGAAAGGGATCCAAAATAGCCCCATATTTGTTAAAACAGTACAGAACTTAAATTCTAAGCCCTGACTCAGATCACACATCACTAACATGCCAGTTGAATGTTGGATTTAATTTAGTCTTGGTAGATAGGGAACAAATCAGCCCGTTCTTTGGCCTACATGACTCCAAACAGACTGACCACTCCAGTTTCTTTCCTCCCAAATCAACCACTTTTGATAGAATTGTACAACTGTGTCACTGCCGAGCTTCAGGCTTCATTGTTTGCTTCCAGATTAGCCTGTCAAGCTGGAAAATGCTTTTGATAAAAATTTAAAAGAGACACAGTAAGTTATAAAATCTACTTATAAAAATTTACATATCTCTAATATGCTAATAAGATTGTATTTTATATATGTTCATAGAAAAAAATACAGAAATATTAAACTGTATGTTAAGTGTAGTTATTCTTTGTAGGTGGGATTGTAGGAAGGGTTTATTCTTTTCTTTGTGGCTTTAAAATTATTTCCTAGTTTCCTATAAATGCTACTTTTG
This sequence comes from Mellivora capensis, assembly GCA_004024625.1. Taxonomy (NCBI): domain Eukaryota; kingdom Metazoa; phylum Chordata; class Mammalia; order Carnivora; family Mustelidae; genus Mellivora; species Mellivora capensis. The sequence goes on from PISX010007880.1 coordinate 83,045, forward strand.
CAAAGAAGAGAAAAAAAAAAGCCAAGCACGAAATATTATTTCAAAAATCTGGCATCAAATATAAAAGCTCAAATTAAATATGTTCAAATGACTACTGGATTCTCCTGTATGGACTCTTCCTTCTCTCATAGACCTAAAAGATCTGCTTAAATAATTTATACACTTATGAGGAAGATGTGATCTTTAATGCAAGGTATCTGGTTTTGTGTTTTTGAATGTAGGCTGTTAATAGTAGAATGACAAGGCTTTCAAAGATGGCATTCAACACATCAAACTTTAAGCATGAGGGCACCAAATCAGTGCCGCTGATGTAATATGATAAGAGTTGTAAGACAAGGGTAATGACAGCCCCGTCTGAGCACATTCTATTTACCCCCCAACAATGGCAAAGTGCCACTAGGCCCTTCCCTGAAGCTGAACTGTGTCTCTCTATGAAGTGACTTCTCAATTCTGCTTTGAGGGGGCTGGCTTCAAAAAGATGAAAAAAATCAAAAAGATTTATTTTGCGTAGTTCCAAGCGTGGAGAGCTGGGACCAATGGAGCCAGACCTATTTAGCTTAAGGAAGAATGCTAGGAGAGGCATGGTCAAATCTCTCTCTGTTGGGAGAGGAAATTAAGTGTCTGTGAGGGCCTAGTCCACTGGGGCAGTCTGAAGCAATCTCTTCACCAAAATTGGAACAGTGAAATCAAGAGACCTTGAAGAACAGACCAAGCAGGAACCAAACCTGGTAAGAGAGAGTGGAGTTGCCCCAGTGGAACCGCGAGAAGCAGTAATCAAGGGGGCGGGGGAGGGGGGGCATGGATTAACGCAGGGATAAACAATGATGGTGATGAATTAGGATCAAGTTCAGCTACATAATTTGTGAAGCCTGGTGCAAAATGAAAAGTGAAAAATGAAAATACAGAGTCACTTGTTAATCACTTGTTAAAATTTTTAAGAATTTCAAGATGGCACCAAGAGAATATTAAGTCCTTGTAAGCACAAGGCCCTCTGAAGCTGGCCATGCACAGGAGGAAGGTTTCATCACCAGGAAATGGGGATGGTGTTCCTGGGCTTATCATTTTTGGATGGTTTTTCCTTGCTACCTCACCCAGAAGTAGTGTGGAGACATGGGATGCATTAAATGACAAGAACAAAGAAGAGATGGCTATTCAAAATGGATTTGGCAAGTATGGTAATGGGAAATATTCAAATAGAGGTTGCATATTACAGAGAAAATTCAAGCACTGAGTGGGTATTTAGACTTGAAGAACTTCAAGATCCCTTCATCTCAGCATCAAGAGTTCTATGCTAGGTTTGTGGGGTTTAAGATCATTTGAAAGTATTCTTTCAACTATGGGTTCTATAAATCCTGAGTTTTCCATGTATTTCCAATTCCAGTTGTTTTCATTCTCACCAGTGTTATACTTACTTGTCAGCCAGGTCTATCTCAGAAGCACAGATGCTCTAACACAATACGCTTTACTGACCTGCTTAGCCCGGTAGATAGGCCCCAGAGAACTTTCACACCAATTCCCTCATATCTCTACACAAAAAGCAGAAACAGTACATTAGATTCTACTTCCCTGCTCAACTGGGGTCAAGTCTTCTTCCTGTTTTTTCTTCTATAAGAATACTTAAAAAACGCAGAGAATTCATTTTCTTAACTGTTTATCTCCTCGTGGTAGAATGTATAAATCCTTCTCATTCACCTTTCCTCCCTGCCTCTCTGTGTTCATGTTCTTGGCCACATGAAGTTGCACTCCTTCCCATTAAAAGTGGGAATATATTTCTCCTGTTTCATTGATGGTGAGATGCACTATGTGGCTTATTTTGTCCATGGAACATGAGTGGGAATAGTGTGCCAGCCCCAAGGCTTGACCTGACATTGTGTGTTTCCACTGGCCTCTTCTGTTAATGCCATGAGAACAGGCTCCAGGTAGCCCACTGGTCACGGGGATAGAACAAAAGACTTGTGGAGCAGACCTGGGCCCATGCTGTAGCTTGGAACTAAGCCACTAAGCCAAGCTTCGATCAGCTAAGTTTAAAGCAATTTATAGGTGTATGATCAAAAATAAATATTTACTTTTGTTTTAAACCACAGGTTTATTTTGTAGCGTTATTATAACAAAAACTGACTGATAGACTCCTTAACTCCCTGACTCTTTCATACTTTAAATCAGTTAAGGGATGGTGAATGCTGAACCAATCATCAGGTGTGAAGAGTTGTGGAGTAAGTTCTGAAGTAGGTGGGCCTGGATTACATAGCAGTCCACTTTCCCTCTTAAACTCAGAGTCTTCTTCTACCAGATGGGGATAATAAAATGCACAACGTCTTGTGGTTCTTATGGAGATGAAATGAAACAATATACCTCAAGTTCTCAGCATAGTATCTGAGGTATACTAAGAACACAGTAATTGTCAAGTGTTATTGAGGTTAGCCTTGAGGAAATACAGAATGGCCAAGCAAGTACATCTAGAGGGGAATGGATATTTAAAATTGGAATTACCTCAAGAGGCTCAAACAATAACTGAGGTCACATCAAACATAACCAAAAGGAATCAACAATGGAAAAAAAATAGTGTCAGGTGAGAAGGATTAAGGAAGAATACACCTCATATTTTCTGAAACTAGAACAACGGTATTGCTGCAACAGTAA
>PISX010007881.1:0-85843 GCA_004024625.1 Mellivora capensis
TGTGGTGGTTAATTTTAAATATCAACTTGGCTGGGCCTTGGAGCTGAGATGTGTGGTTAAACATTATTCTGGGTGCTTCTGGGGCGGTGTCTTTGGGCGGGACTGACGTTTAGCTCAGTGGACTTTGAGTAAGGCAGGTAGCCCTCCGTAGTGTGGGTGGGCCTCAGCCAGTCAGTGGAAGGCCTGAAAAGAGTAGAAGAATGACCACCCTTGAGCGGGAGGGAATCCACACCTGCCTTCACAACTGGGTCTCCAGCCTAGTGACCTGGGTCTCCAGCCTGCTGACCCTCTCTGCAGATTTTGGACTTCTCCATCTCCGTAATCCTGCAAGCCAATTCCTTAAGATAACTCTTCGTGTGTGTGCATGTGTGTGTGTGCATTTTTTGGGCTCTGTTTCAATGGAGAACACTGATTAATACACAGTCTTTCCTCTGAGATACCCGTAGTCTTCACTGACCCAGTTAAGAGCAATCCTGTTCCTGCATTTGTCTGGGCCAAGCACCCTGGAGGCAGCCTTGGATCTGTTTTTCTCCTCGTCCACAGTCAGGCCATACACAAGGTACACTGGCCTCACCTTTCAAAATGTGCCGAGCATCTGACCTGATCTCTTCATCTCTACAACCAGCTTGGGGGAAGCCACTTTCCCCCTCCCCTCGGACCGCTGTGTCTCATGACTAGTCTCCATGCTTGGCCCCTCACAGCCACACGTTCTGATCGGACGGTGGCCAGAGTGAGCAGGCGCGGTTACCGCTCCCGTGAAAGCCCCCCAGTAATTTCTCATTGTGCGCGGAGTAACAGTGTGTGTCCTGGCCAGTGAGGTCCCACGTCCTCCGAACCCGCTTCCCTCTCCGACCCCATCTCCCGTTACCCCCCTGCACACACACACACACTTCACCCAGTCTAAGTGACTTCTTTGCACTTTCTAGAATATTCCAGACACGTCCTTGCACTTGCCGCGCTAGCTGTTCCCATGGCCTCCTCCAGCGAGCCACAGCCTCGTTCCCTTGTCTCTTTCTGGAAATTGCCCAGAGGTTACTTTTTCAGGGAGGCCCTCTCTGCCAGCCTGATTTAAAGTCATTCTCTGCCCGCAACCAGTATTTTCTCTCTCCCTTCCAGGCTTTCCGTTTCTCTGCAACATTGATCGACCTCTTGCATACCACTTAATTAATTCTGTGCTTATTCTGTTTGCTTTTACTGTTGTAATAAAAATAAGTATACACTTAAATATGGAAGATAGTAATGTAGCATTTTACAGTGTATTCTGATATTTCTGCGGCTCCTCTTTCGTTCCCTGCCCCAGCCCCCACTGAAACACTAACCCCACGAAGACAGGGAGTTGGTCTGCTTTGCTCAGTTATATCCCATTTCCTAGAATGGTATCCAGAACAAAGCTGCTTAAGAAGTACTTATTGGATAAATACCTTTACTTGCCTATCATTTGCGTGGCTCTTTACTAGGACTGCAGAACTATGAGGGCATTGTAGGATATGAGTCTGCTCCCAATCATTTAAAATTTGGTTGTGCCACCTTACACTTCCCTGGAACACAGCGGAGGAAAGCCTTCCTCTCTGCCTGCAGTGATCAGAGACACGCCCCGCTGAAATAATCCAGCGTTAATGTCAGGCCATATTTGATCATGTCAGGAAAGTGCTGGAGTACAGACAGGGTGTGAAGTAACAGGGGAAGGACCCAGGAAGGGAGATGAGAGCTGACTCGTGTCCTCAAGGACGGACACAACTGTCATAGACTCAAAGAGTACTTTCCAGAAAAGGCATGGGGTGGGTTAGTGATGGAAAACTCTGGGTCTGGGTGATTATCTTTGTATCTTTATCTTTTTTGTCCCAAGCCAGAGGGACTTGGCCCACTTCCTTCTCTCCTTTCAGGGTACTGTACACTGAGTATTACTGTTACAAGCACACCTGCTTCATCCAGGGGTCCTTACGCCATGATGTTTAAAGCAAGAGAGTTTTAGGATGAATGACCTAACAGGTGAAGCAGAGGGCCCAGGTAGCAATCAAAAGAGAAAGCAGGCATGCCTGGGGTTGGGGCGGGGGCACAAGTTAAATGAAGAACGTGCTGGATTTGGTGACTTCTGGCCACCTGTGCCTCGAACGGGAAGATGATGTCCTTGGTGGGGATGGAGATGGGAGGAGTGATCTGTTTGCAGACCAGGGTACTCATGGTCACGCCGGAGGCATACCAAGCTCACAGTGACCACAGAACGACAGAACTAACCTTCACAGCTGATGACGATGCCGTCTTCGCTCCGGCCTGGAGAACTTGAGGGCTTTCCAGTTAGAGGAGATAGAACCATGGCAGGAGGAAAAGTCAGAACCCAGGAAAAGGAAAGGAGACATCCAGGACAGAGCATTTAGGTCTGTGGTCAGGCTGAGGAAGAGGAGCCAGCAAAGAAAACGGGCCGCCGGGCAGCGGAGCAGGCGGAGAGACGGGAGGCTGGGAGGCTGGGAGGCTGGAGATCACGCGGACCGGGTGCTGGAGCATCACGTGGTGCTGGAGTTCTAGAGGACGGCACCTGAGAAACTCCAGGGCCAAGAGTTTGACGAAGGTGTCCAGGGAAGAGCTAACCTGGAGAAGAGGCCGACGGTTTTTCCTCCGAGGAAGGAGGGAGGGCGAGAAGTTATCATCTTGGTGTTAAGGCCAGGGACTGGCGCCAGCAGGAGAGGAAACGATTTCGTGGGGGACGTAGAGTCAGTCGGTGGGAACAGGGACCTGAGGTGACCTCTCTAACTTCACCACGAGGCTGCTAGTGCACAGGCTTTGCTCCAAGGCGTGGTGCCTGGAGGTGTGGTTTTTATCCTGAGCTCTTAGTAGACTAGAGCTAGGTCACCAGGCAGCCATGGGAGGTCACTGATTTTTCTCCTAGTGGCAGGACCCCTTCCCTGGAAGCTGGGAGGAAATGGAAACATGAATCCTATCATCACTTTGAATCACTGAAAATCTCTGGTGGATTTTTCTCAGCAGATGTGGCATTAACGTACATAGTCTCACCAAAATGCAAGCTAAGAGAATAAATTTCATTGACATTCTCTGCCCCCCTTCCCTTCCTCTCTCCAGCAAGCCTTCTAAAGTCATTTGCATGTTGGAGCGGGGAACAACGGGCTTCGAATGCTGCTCCCACAGTGGGGCTGTGACGGCTGAACACTTGTTCAGAACCAGTTCACCCATGATCCCAGGGGGGGGAAAGAGAAAAAAAAACATATACGCGTCCACGTGCTCCTCCAGTTTCTCCTTTCCATGCTCCTGATGGACCGGAATTCCGTTGTATTTCATTCTTTGGATTTTCATTGGCCATTTACAATCCCATCTTCTGTGGAACCCAAGTCCCCTGCCCTCGGTGCCCACGCTTAGATTAGATGCAAGGTTTCCCCACATCCCACCCAACCCCCAAATCGGGTCCTGTGAACGCGGACAAGTGCTGCTGACTTTACTAATGCTTTCAAGAAATTGGAACCCAAGAATACATTACACAGGAAGCTTCCTAAAATTACGTAAAGAACTTCTTTGCCTTTCTTGGCTTAGAATCTTTTCTTCCACAAATCCTCTCTTGAGCAACCTTTTTTAGGAGCTGTTATAGCTCTAACTCCCTCTTGGGTGACGAATTCCCTTATTCCTTTTCTTAGTAGAATAATTTAGCTGCCTCTGCTTCCCCTACTCGAAGCCTCGTACGTATCACCTCGGTTAATCAACAGTGTGTTCCTGTGCTGACTCCCCTCTAGAAAGCGGAGGGTATTGTAAATACCAACTTTCATCCCAGCTACGGGACACTGACTCTCATGAACCCTTTGAAAGTTCAAACTCCTTCCTCTTCCCCTTCCCTGCACTCTCTCTCTTTCACTCAGAATAAAAACAAATAAATATTTTTTTAAAATATTGGGTACTTGGGTGGCTCAGTCGGTTAAGCATCTGACTCTTGATTTCAGCTCAGGTCGTGATCTCTGGATCTTGAGATAGAGCTCCGCATCAGGCTCTGTGCTCAGCACAAATCTGCTTGGAATTCTCTCTCCCTCTTCCTCTGCTCCTCCCCTGCTCATGGGTGCATGTTCTCTCTCTCTCTCTCTCTCTAAATAAAAATAAATAAGTCTTTTTTAAAAAATAGAAAATTCAAACTCTGGTGACTAGTCTTTGTTGTTGAACTTATATTGGCTTTTTACTCACTATTAGAGCACAGGGAATAATAGGGCAGGTAGAGGAATAGGGGTGGTGTGTCCAGGTGAAAATCATACATTTTTGAGAAAAGCAGTCATTAAAAAAAATAGTAGACCAGTGGATTCTGGCAATGGATTAGAAAGAAAGCCAAAACATTTTACCTTTTTAAAAAGATTTTATTTATTTATTTAGAGGGTAAGTGGGGAGAAGAACAGGGAAGAGAGGGAATCTCAAGCAGACTACTTGCTGAGTGTGTAGCCCAATGAGGGGCTTGATCCCACAGCCCTAAGATCAGGACCCGAGCCAAAATCAAGACTCTGTCGCTTAACCAGCTGGGCAGCCCAAATGCCCCAGAACATTTTGCTTTTGAGACCATTGGGGAAGACAGATCTGGTCTATGTCAGGGGTGTAGAGATCAGTATTATAAAAACGGTGGGATCTTGCTGCCCTGGAGCAAGATTGGCAGGTGAAGTTACTCACAAATGTAAATGCACTTTTTTTTTTTTTAAGATTTTATTTATTTATCCGACAGACAGAGATTGCAAGCAGGCAGAGAGGCAGGCAGAGAGAGGAAGGGAAGCAGGCTCCCCACTGAGCAGAGAGCCCGATGCGGGGCTCGATCCCAGGACCCTGAGATCATGACCTGAGCCGAAGGCAGAGGCTTTAATCCACTGAGCCACCCAGGCACCCCTGTAAATGCACTTTTACAAGCAATGCAGACCTGATGCCTTGTGTAAAACCCTCTCGTGTGTGGACGGGTCTGGGGTCTGCAGGAGGGACAGACAGCAGAAGGCAGACCGAGCGATCACATCTCGAAGTGACCACATCCGCAGCACACGCTTGCCTGCGGGGTGGACGCTGGGCTCTGTGTTGTGCACGTGTGTCCGTGCCGCTGTCGTTGGTCACATCCGTGCTCACGGGCTGGGTCCTCTTATCCTTTTCCTATCGCCTCAGTTTGCCCTCCAAGGTCAGGATGCCACAGAGTGATTGATGGAAGAAGCTTTCATTAGGACAGAGAGGACCTGCAGTTACCAGTGTGCCTCTCGGGCGGAGCCTTGAATCCTTCCATTCATGTTAGAGTGGTATTTTTCAACTTGGGGATCATGACATCAGTTGGTTGAGTTCTAACCACTCAAAAAATGAAATAAACTAAAATAGCAGATATCAGAGTATATTCCGTATGGAAAGGAGCTACAGTTTCATGAAGCTTTGTGCACAGAGGCTCCTGTGTTCTTGACTCTAAGTCGTGGTTGAAAACTTTGACAAACACTGGGTAGATTACCCATCGTGTGTTTCCATAATATACAACAAGTTTTGCCTTGTAAGTAGGAAACAGAGGGGGTTTTCAGTGCACAAAACACAACCCTGGCAAGTTATGGAATCAGTTTAGTGGATCATGACCAGCATTAATAAAACCAAACAGAAAGTATCAGAGTGCTTTTATGGAACTCTTACATAAGACTTTTGTTTCCATCGCGCACACACCTGTAAACCTATGAGTCTACTGGGACATGATGTAAAATGTATTTCTTACCGTGGATCATTGTCAAATGACCCATGAAGCCACCATTAGAGAGCATTTAGAGCAACAGGCAGTTTTACTCGGAGAATACTGTCGTGTGGACCACGGATACCATTTAAGCTCTTCAAGCGAGCTGCCAGAAAGACTGGATTCAGAAGGGCATTGAGCACACAAAAGGGCTGAGAACCATTGTTGTAGAGAGAAAGGGAACCTGAGAATCAGAACCCCTCTTCCCACCCCACCCTCTCCAGCTGGAGTTGGTGAACGTGGAGCAAATTCCAACTGCTTTTACCGCAGTTAGTGACTGTTGAAATAACTGATGTCCTTTTCCGGGGGTTGACGCTAAGACCGAGTTTGGGGTGCAAAATGCTTGTTAGGGTCAGCACTTGACGGGGGTAGAGGGGAGAGGAGGAAGGGACAGGGGAAGTGGAGTGGGGCAGGAATGGCAAGTCCATTCTCCCCAGTGTCCCCACTCAGTCATCAGTGCAGGTGTCCCTAGAAGAGGGTGCCCTCAGGCTGAGGCACTCAGTGCAGGGGAGGCCAACCCTGAAGGAGTGGGTGCTGGGCCCTCCCTGACCACATGCCACAGGGAGCCCCTCCTGGAAGGGAGTCTGAGCAGCCACTTCCACTGAAGCCACATGGTTTCCCGCCCCATCTTGGTTTGCTGATAATCGAGAGTGACTTTAGTTGGTCTGACTCCCGTTGGTTCTGCTTCCGCTTCCCTAGAATAGTCCTGGGGGAGGACAGGCCACTACTCCATATTTAACTTCTGTATGACTCTTACTCTGTGCAGCATACATTGACCTCCTTCTCCTATTGCGAACCAAAACTGTGATTTTAGTAGCCTCCCGTAATCTGCCGGTACTTACTGCCATTTTGTGTACCCATTTAAGATATTTTACGAGGTTTTGAAAAACCATTTTATAAAAATGCATGAAAGACCAAAAACTGGCAGTGCTAACTTCTGGAAAGAAGAAAAGAATGTCTGCTCTCATCTCCTCAACTGAGTCAAGGTTACAGATCCTGAAGTGTGCCCGCAGTGGCTAATCTTAAGACACAAATACTTAAGGATGTCAACTTGGTCTGTAATGTTGGGGAAGTAAAAGAAAAAAAAAAGACAAAATTCTGGAAAAACACAGATGATGGGGTGTATCTAAGTGGTGCCAGTTGTCATTAAGAAATGTTGATATTATTTAGCTTTTGGAGAACCCCATTCCCTTCTAATTTGACTTTCAAATGTGTTTTCAGAAATGCGTAAAACGTGGAAGTAGTGTCTTCCTATAACCAAAATGAATGACCAACTGTGTAAATGATTTTGGAGACCTACAAAAAAAGATCCATGATTCCAGGGGGGGGGCGGGGGATGGTCATTGGGATGTCACCAATTAGGAAGAGCATGTGACATTCATGCTGCTCCTTGGGAAATTGGTCATATCAGGTTTCTTTGGCAGAGATGGCCAGAAAGGGAATGTGTGAGTCAAGTCGTAGAGGCAGGAAAGAGTGCCTCTGTGATTTGATGAAAGCGTGGGTGGTGAATGGGCAGGTTTGGGTGGGCATTGGGAGCAGGAAAGGACACACAGTACTGGGAATAGAGTCTCGCAAGGCCAGTGGGAGGCTTCCTACGGAAGATGCCATTGCTGGTGTTCCAAGAGCCTCAGCATGATTGGAGCTAACTTGCAGCAGATTGCTGGACACATAGATCCATTTGAATTATCCAAGAAGAATGACTTCTGGGTCTTGGACAGTTCAGGATCAGGTGAGAAGCCTGGGCTGGGAAAAAAGTAACAACATTTTGGAACCGCTTCAGCAGCACCTGGGAGCTTGCTAGAATGTAACTCCTTGGGCTCTGCCTCATACAACCATAGACTCTATGTTTTGGGGACTGGATCCCAGGACTCTTTTCAAGCAGAATTTCCAGGTGGTTCTGATGCAGGGTAGAGTTCGAGAAGCTGGGGCCCACTGAGGGCATCAGAGACTGTCCAGGGTTGGGGTAAAGAGGCCAGTCCAAGCTGGGAGCTCCTAGGCATATCTGTCCGGTCAGCCCTTGAAACAAAGTACCCATGTCCTCATCCTGGTGCATAATTTGGGGGCCAGATGATTGCAGATGCAGGGTTTGGGAATCCTACAGACTAGGGAGAAAACGGAGAGTCAAGAGGTCAACCCGTAAGGGAATAAAAGTTAGGGCAGCCGAAATTCAAGAAAAGGCAAGAAACCTGATCTCTCAGTTCTAGGTGCTGGGAGCACTGGTTATTTTATATGTTACTCTTTGAAGTTCTAGTAATATTTAAATTACTAAAAAAAAAAAAAGAGGGGCAAGCAATGTCATGATTTTTTTTTCACAGTCTTGCTGTCAGCCATGTAAGTATGTCAGAACCTCTACAAAAAACCAAATCATCTTGAGTCAGGGTTTGTTCCCCCAACATTTTCCCGAGCCTTTGCTGATTTCACCGCACTCCCTGGAGGTCTAGTACAGGGATGGTGGACTTCCCACGGCAATGCTCAGTGGCTTGAAACAACAAAAAATATGTTTCTTAGGAAACATTCTCCTGGGCAGGGCTGGGCTGGGGGATAGTATGTCTCAACTTTAGGTTTCAGCCTTTTAAAGCTATGGCAGGACTCCTCTGAAGAAGGCTTGTTCTGGTGCCTGGCACCTGGGCTGGGAAGACTCTAGAAACTGGGGGTCCCCCAGCTATAGCTATGTCCAGGTGGTCTCTGCAGCATGGTGCCTTCACGGTGGCCGATTTCTCATATGGTGGCCTAGGGCTCCCAGGATACGTGTCCCAAGAGAGACAGCAGAAACCCAGCCACGGAAGTCACAGAATTATCACTTCTGTGCATTTTCCTCATCACAAGCAAGTCACTGAGGCTGATCCGTATTCACGAAGAAGGAAATTAAACTTCGCCTCCAGTGGGAAGAGTGTCAAAGAACATGCAGGTAATTTTTAAACCATCCCTTTACTTTTGTATCTGCTGGCTTCTTATATACTCCCATATTTCCACATCAGTGTCTTCATTGATATGGTCTTCCAGCTTCTAGCCTACCAGGCAACCCCTGGTTTCTGGCTTTTCTTCCTATCTGGTTTGATATTGTTCAGCATGTCTATTTTATTGAGTTGGCTTTATGACCCCCTTCTCCTATTAGGAAGAGTGATTTCTGATGGAAATGTCTTTGAGCAGGTGAAGGGATACCTCTTGTGCTATTTCACCTGTTGGAGCTCTCAATAGGTGAACAGCTGAGAAGGGGGGAATGTTGGCAGCAATTGCACACGACCTTCTGAAATTACCCAGAAGCTTGTGGCCTCACAGATGTGGGCCCCGAGCCTGGAGCATCTGGCAGGACAAGCAGGCAGGTACAGATCTGCTAGCGCCCTGGCATCCCGCAGGCGTGTGTGGGCACCCCTTCCGCAGAGGCCCCTACCCACGCTTCCAGAAGGTGCCCATCTAGCTCTAGAACCGAGTCATCAGTCTCTGCTTGAGGTCATGGAGATAGCCAGGATCCACTTTATTTCACGCCAACACAGAGAGTTCTTATTGCTCGCGCTGTTGCTGTAAGCAGATGGAGAGCTAGTCGCAGGAAACACATTAAGGGCCAAGAAAGGAACTCATTGGGTCCGGCTCTGCTGAGGTTAGCGGACTTCATACCTAGGTGTGCCTCCTGGAAACAGAACATAAACAGCCCATTCAAATTAAGAGCCTGTTGAGAAACCCCATTACTGTAACTACAATTGTAGCCACCTCAGAAAGGAAGTGAAGATTCCATTATTTCCCCCTAAAAGGGCTACTTGATACCTGATCTCACCCCACGGAGCGATTCTATTGTGTTTTAAATTTTAGAGACTTCTATGAACAGACATTAGAGCTAACATCTGTGTGCCTGGTGGGTTCCAAAGCGAAGGACGTATTCAGGCAGAATTGATGCAAGGCTACCACGGAGTCAGGCCAGAGAAAGAAAATGGGTATTTAAATGGGGAAACCAAAAAAAAAAAAAAAAAAAGGATCCAGGTGGAATGTCCTTACAGATCAAGATGGAGAGGAGGAGTCTTTCAAACAACCAGTTGTTTTTACTGGACGGCCCCAAGATTGGAGCTGGGATGGTAAGAGGCGTTTTCAATGGCCCCATTGTGGAGGACGGGGTGGGAGGGGAGATTGTGCAAATGTTGTGCTCTCCCTGGCTGTCCTGGGTTCCGGGCGGCTCCCTGTGTGGACTGTAGGCTGCAAAGTGGCTCATTCATTGATCAACAAAGCCAAGTTTGTGAGCAGGAGATGTTTCTGGTCAAAAAGCTGGAGAAGAGGTCAGAACCTACCAGAATTAAACTCACTAGAGACGCATGCGGAGGGCTATTCAGCTCTCCCCAGGCCCTTCTCCAGAGTTTCGCCTCATTCCCCGCACCCCCCAGTGTTTGAACACCCTCGTAGCTTGGCCAAAGGCTGCCTGGGTGGGGGTAGGGAAGAAAGAACTGAAAGTCCCAGGGAGCTGTTCCGTGAAAATCAGCCACACAACTTCTCTGCAGAGCAAAGAACATTGCACGGCACTGCATTAATTTTTTTTAATGTGAAATATATTAGAGACCCCTTCCCTCAAAAAGCTACTTCATTTCTCAATATTAGGGAATAAGAGTTCTTTCCTTCCTTCAGCTCGCTCATCTGAAATCCCAGAGGACCTTCAAGCTGCAGGTTCAGTGAGATTGTTTAAACTTACTCTGTCAGAGCAGGGCCGGGTTTTCCAGACTGGAACCCGACATCCAGTGGGGTCTGGGGGGACCGGGGTCATGATGCCGAAGGAAACACTGAGCTGCCTTGTGTGTGTAGATGCGCGGCTCTGTCCCTGAACCATTCTGTGGCTTGTGTGTCTTCGCACAGTTTAGACGGCCGGGCTTCTGCCTGGTCCTTGTCTGTCCCTACAGTCCTCTTTTCGGGGCTGCTGTATCTCTGTCTGAAAACAGTCTGTGTCCTTGGAAGTGTGGCTCCCCGGGGAATGGCACCCTTTCTCACTAGTGACTGAGGCTGTTTCACGCCTGTTTCCAAAACTTGCCCTCGGGGTGGGTTCCCTTGCTGCTGAATTTCCCACCAGGGATCAGATCCCCTGAGAACACTGAACTGTGGACTCCTGGCCACGCTTGTCCTTTGGAGCAAGATCTAGTGTGGGATTCTTGTCGCACCAAGCCCAGCTGACAGATGCTGGCTGTTTCCCTTCTCCAGTGAAAAAACAAGAATAATAAAAGAAAATCAGGGCGCCTGGGTGGCTCAGTCGGTTAAGCGACTGCTTGTGGCTCTGGTCATGATGCCAGGGTCCTGGGATGGAGCCCCACATGGGGCTCCCTGCTCCGTGGGGAGTCTGCTTTGCCCTCTGCCTCTACCTGCTGCTCCCCCTGCTTGTGCTCTCTATCTCTCACTCTCTCGAATGAATAAATAAACATTTAAAAAAAAGAAAAGAAAAGAAAATCACTCTTGGTCCTTCCTTTGCCGCTCTATCAGAGAATGCCTCCTTTCCTGAGAGATGTAATTCAAAGAGAAATTTCAGGTTCCGCTTCCTCTGTCTAAAAAGGGAACCCTCAGACCTGCAGGGGTAGTTTGGGGGCTTGACCTTGAGGGTCTCCTGCCAGCCTGTTACGTTAATAGACACAACCACGAAGACCACGAGTTATTGTGGCATGTGCAACAGCGCTCTCATTTCCTTCCGTACTTTCTGCTTGTCCCCAGCGAGGTCTGGGTCAGTGGTGCTGGTAGAGAGGTGGGGGGATGCCCCCAGCCTTAGGTGTGGAAATGGGGCCCCCAAATCTTTATTTTCTGAAATTCTTTCCAGGTTTCAGTTCAGAGATGGTGGGTTGAGCTTCAACCGTTGCCTTTCTTCCCAGCCCCCAGGGGGAATTTTAGGGAGGGCTTCTTTTCCTGCGGGTCTTACTCTCCCAGTTGGAGGAGGAGTAAATCAGGCTAGAAGTCACATCTCTTGGATTTCTCGAGTATCTTTTTTTCAAAACGCATCTGTTACGCATTGTTAAAAGCAGCCTCCCAGTTACTCTTCTTGAGCTGGATATGGAGGCTTCTGGGTTCCCTAGACACTCTCCTCATCATCTTATTTTTTTGTGACATTATACATGACCCACTCCTGCTTACATCTATTTTGAAGCCTCTCTGGGGCTCTGCCAGAAATTGTGGCTTTTTAAACAGACTTCTCCGGCGATGGAGGGCCACAGCTCCCCCCACTGGGTTTAGCGTCCGTTATGCCTCCATTCTGTCTCTAACTTTAAGCTCTGGATTACCCACTCCAGCCCCTTTGCAATTTTTCTATTTTCTTCGCTGTTATGGGTGATCCATCTTCGTCTTTTTTTGCTGTAATTTCAACAGGGCTTGGGGAAGAAGAGAAGAAAGGCGAAGTTGGGAGCTCAACCTGCCATCTTGAACTGAAACCTGGAAAGGATTTCAAAAAATAAAGATTTAGGGGCCCCCTTTCCACACCTAATGAATCCAAATCACCAAAAAAACTTAAACCAAAAATAACTTAAAAAAATCTCAAAGCCCTCCCTTGCAAGGCGATTGGACTCCAGTCCCACTGGATGAAGTCCTAGCTCCCGAGTCTCCCCTTTCCCTGCTCTCCCAGGCCCCAAACAATTTAGGTTTCCTTTTTGCCCACCGTGATGTTTCATTCTTTATCTCCTCTGAATGCGCTGATCAAATTGCTTGTATTTTGTAGCTCATCTTTCCCCCTTAATAAATTCTCTTTTCATTCTTCAATCTGTCTTTGATGGAAAACCTTTTGAGGTGCTCTCTTGCCTCCTGAGCGGCCTGCCTACAGGACCTTGCATAGGATGGGCACTCAATCAAATGCTATTAAAATAGCATTGAATTCTATTAGAATTCATCCGGGGTGCATTGATTTAACATAGTGGAAGAAGGACAATTTTATCAAATAACTAAAAAGTTATGGAAGACGAGAGAATCTACTTCTGTGCTAATTAAAGATAAGAAATTGAATATTTCTTAAAATGGGACTGTGAGAGTGCTTTACATTTATTTTCTGTATCTGCTGTTTCAACCTCAAAACCCCAGAGGCCATCTCTAATTCTCTCCTGTGCCTTTAAATCTAGCCTGGTGCCCTAACTTGGCAAGGAGCCTTGGTTCCGGGTCCTGTGATATCAGCCCAGCTGTGTCTTACGAGACAGTTAACCTAAGGAAAAGTTTATGCAGGGGGGAAAATCTACCACTATATCCTGAATGAACCGTGCGGAGCTAAATGCCCCAGGACGAGAAGCACAATCCTTTGGATTTCAAATGTGATAACAAAGCCAGAAATAAATAAATTCACAGTCTGCGGAGACAGAGCCGTACTTGTTCAGACGTATGTTTCCATTGCGTCTCCTGGGAGAACCTCACTTTTTGCAGCAAAACAGGAAAGGCCTTGCAAGGGGGCTCAGGTGAATGAGCCTCTGTGCTAATTTATTAATTAGCTTCAGGGGCTTAAATTTTAGTCACCCTGCATGCACCACTTGATGCTTCCCATTGTGCCAGATGCTTTCACAAATCTAACCCTGCAGACAGGACTAATTTGTCTCTTGGGAATGGATCTTATAAGCTGTTACGTTGCCTTCTACGTTGCAACTAACATCTTGGCGGGTCATAGATCATGTAACTCAGGACTTGGTTTCCATGGTGGGACTCGGGCAGCCCATCGAGGCAATTCACTTAGCGAAGACTCACTCTGTGTCCAACCAGAGTCTGAAGTCCCAGAGCCTTGTAGGAACGGTCTTAACTGCTATTGTAACTATAGCGTGAGCCAGCCGCCTTGCCAGGTCGATGGAAGGTGCACCAAGACACATTTGTTCAGTCATCGATGGGTCGTCGACGGATAAATGGGGCAAGCTGCTTGCATCACGCCACGAGAGCGTCTGTCCGTGAGAGACTCCCAGGAGGGTGTCGAGATCACAGACGTAGGCGTCCGCAGGGCCTGGAAGGGAGGAATAAACCAGTGAGACGGAGTGAGTATAAGAGAAATCAACTGCCAGAAATGGTCTTTCTTTCCCCAGATGGGTTGTTGTAAGGTCAAAGTAGAAATATGTGTGAGAGCAGAGATTACATTCTCAATTCGAAATTGAAGAACTTAATAAGTCACTCATCACACTTTAAAATTCATATTTTATCCTGTGTTTTTATTTAGTAAATCATTATGCTTTGGGGTAAAACAGGTATTGTTGGGGGTTTTTTTGGGTGCAAAGATGACAATGTCAAATCTTGCATGCTGTGCTCAATCTTAAGCCCTTTTACAGGTGGTGACTTGAGTTTTATTCGGTTTCATAGTGAAAAACAGCTGTTCACAAATGTAGGGGTTCTAAATGTGGATAGATTCGTGCACTGTGATTTTTTTTTTTTTTTTTTTTTGGTTAAGGTAGCTACTCTCAAGATGTTTGTGACCTTTTTTCTTTTTTTTTTAAATTTTTTAATTTTTTATAAACATATCATGTATTTTTATCCCCAGGGGTACAGGTCTGTGAATTGCCAGGTTTACACACTTCACAGCACTCACCATAGCACATACCCTCCCCAGTGTCCATTACCCCACCTCCCTCTCCCTCCCCCTTCTCCCCTAGCAACCCTCAGTTTGTTTTGTGAGATTAAGAGTGTGACCTTTTTTTTTTAAGGTTTATTTATTTACTTGAGAGAGAGAGGGAGAGTAAGAGAGGGGGGAGGGGCAGAGGGAGAGGCAGACTCCCCACTGAGCAGGGAGCCCCGTCTCAGGACCCTGGGATCTTGACCTGAGTGGAAGGCAGACACTTAATCTGCTGAGCCACCCAGGCGCCCCTGTTTGGGACATTCTGTTATTCTCACACCACTGTGTTTCCTTCCCTTGTAATGTGTTTGCCACAGTGTCCATTCGTAGCTTTTATCCAAACGATGAGTTGTAAACCAGAGCACGCCTGTTTCCAACAGTCATCTCATAGACTTTAAGCCCGAGAATTTCTTTGTCATTCAGTCTTCAAATCTGTAATGCTGGAAATATTTTGCTTTCATTGCAGTAGATGGATTTCAGGGAAGGACACCGAGATCTGTCACTCCTCACGAAGTTACACGTGCACAACTTCGTAGAGTCCAAAGTTTTGGGGACGGGTCAGTGTCAGCTGAAAGGTTACATCCGTCTTGGCCCCTTGCTGGTGAAATGCAGTGATGTTTTCCTTTGGACTGCATTAGCATGTCTGTTTCTCCCCCAAATTAATAAAAATCTCTTTGTTCCCAGGGCAAAAACCAGTCCCTGGGGCTCTGCCATGCGTAGTCCAGCCGCCATGAAGTGTCTGTGGCTTTGGGCCAGGGGGCAGACAGCGTTACATTGTTACATCGCAGCTTTTTACTTCTCCTGGTGAATGAGTTACCAGAAGTCTAACTGCGGTGCCCTTGCAGACTGTTACCGTCGTGGACTGAAGAACTGTGACCATTCCACAAGTCATGTCTGTAGTCCGGCTTACTCATTTGGGCGAGCGCACAATATTATTTTTTAATATGTTTAATAATATATTAATATATCTTAATATATTAATATACATATTAATTAATATTTTCAAAACTCAGCCCAACACACTAAATCATGTCCTGTCCTGATATGTGTAGCTCTCATAGGCATGATAGACTATGTCCGAAAGTTGTTGTTTTTTTTTTTTTTAAGATTTTATTCACTTATTTGTCAGTGCGAGAGAGAGAGAGAGCACGCAAGCAGGGGGAGCAGCAGGCAAGGGAGAAGCAGACTCCCCGCTGAGCAGGGAGCCCGATGCGGGACTCAATCCCGGGACCCTGGGATCGGACCCGAGCCGAAGGCAGACCGACGCTACACTGACTGAGCCACCCAGGAGTCCCTGTGTCCAAAAGTTCTTTGTCAAACTTCGGTCATATTGAAATTCTAACTGAAAACATGAAGAAATGCAGTTAACTGGGAGATGTTATCTGTGTTCTCATCAGTTATAAGAGGAAATAACATAAACGTTCTATTTTCTAGCAACTTGGCGGACAAGTGCTCAGCCTTGTTGTCAGCATTCTGGGCAAAATGCTTCTGGTTCCGACTCACATTTGGAAATGCTTGTTCCTGTCTTAGACACTGGTGTCGGTAGGTGCTCTTAGAAGCCCACCGTCTGAAGAGGTTTTGATGCTGGGACAGATTTTTTTTTTCCACTTAATTATATAATTGTGTCTTAGAGCAGCATTATTTTTTTTATTCAAGTTACAAATAAGCAAGTTGAACTTTTAATTTTTTTATTTTATTTGGCTTTTTGTTGTTGTTAAATCATATTTATTCTGGTAAAACTTACCCTGCCTCATGGAAACCAAAATAAAGGCTGTTGCTCACATTTCCCCCTCTACCCTCAGGATCCTGACTGGCCTGGTGTTTCCCCACATGGCCCCGCGTGCCATGGGGTGCCCCTTCTACTGGGATCTGGGAGGCTAAGGAGTCATCTCTCAATGGCCATTATCTCCTGATCTGATGGGCTCAGACACCTGAATAAACCACACATTTAAAAGCAACATGGGTCTAGACTTCACATGTAAAGGGATACAAAATCATATCTTAGGAACTAGCTGTACGTCCAAGTCTTGAACTGCTGTAGTTTCGTTTGCGTAAAAATGTTTACTAAGATTCATTTAAATTTCCTAAAGTCGAAATTTCAAAACTTCATCGTAACAAATAATTCTGAAGACATATCTTTTATTTTTTTTTAAGATTTTATTTATTGATGTGACATACACAGAGAGAAATCACAAGTAGGCAGAGAGAGAGGGGGAAGCAGGCTCCCCGCTGAGCAGAGAGCCCGACGCGGGACTCGATCCCAGGACCCTGAGATCATGACCTGAACCGAAGGCAGAGGCTTAACCCACTGAGCCACCCAGGCGCCCCACTTTTATTTTTTTTGATACCGATTACTCACAACATGTACTTTAGAAGGAAAATCACCCTTTGGGAAATATATAAAGCCAATGTGAATTTGTAAAATTTTTTTCATTTTACTCTATGTTTTTAAAGAAAGTGTGTTTCAGTTGTACACATCTCAAGTAAGAAAGTGTTTTATTTTTCATCCTTGAGATCATTGCCGTCAGTAAAACAAATTCTGTAAATATTGATTTTAACAATTCATAAATGAGTCCATTGAAATAAAGCCAACCCGACAAATTTGATGGAATGAATGGGAAACCATTCATAAATTATTTATGTCTCTATTTTCATACAGTTCCGAGTGTTGCCGGTGCCTCCGCAGCACGTCCACACATGTGTAAGAATAACTATTAAATTCAGTTGCCATCGGTATTTTGATGGCTTTACTCAGATCGAGACCATAATTTTACTCTTATTTTTTAATTTTGTCACCGTGATGGTATACTTGTTAAAGTAGAAATATAGAACATATACTCTTTCCAAGTTTGCTTGATTTATGGCTTGAATATTTGTATGCACACCTGCAGGGGGGCTCCTCCTTAGCCCCACAGGTGTTAGGAGCAGGTGTCAGACATCCCAACTCCGGCCGTTCCCCTAGTGCACATGCTCCTTCTCTTGGGTCCTCACACAGTGACTCCCTGGTCCCTTGTCTCTACTTCAGCATCACATCCATGGGACACTCTTCCTGCATCCAGACTCTAGAGGATTACCCTGTTTCATTTCCCTTATATTTTGTATCACTACCCACTATTTTCTAATCTGTAACTTTATTTTCTTTCTTTTCTATCACTAAAATACAGAAATACCCTAGACCAATTAAATCAGAATCTTGGGTGTGGGGCCAGGAGGGAGGCAGTATTTTTCTTAAGGTTCTCTACTGTGTGGGGAGGATTGAGAACCACTGCCCTGGGGTCACTCTTGCTTGAAAGCTCAAGGAAACAGGAACAGAAATGTTCAGGGAAGCCTTGTCTGGGAACATGAGAATAAATAAATACAAGAAAAGTGACTGAAATACACAGCACCAGGAAAATGGAGATGTAAATCATGGCATATTCATAAAGTATAATAAATATTCTCCATGAGTTAAAATAAATTACCTTGAGCTGCATAAATCAACCTGGGACAAATCCCCCAAACACAAGAATGAAAAGCAAATTAGGGGAAGATAGGTAGGGTACATAGCAGTATTTATTAAATACTAAGAAAGATGCAGAACAATGCATAATTTATGGATACATACACCAGCCAGTAAATTCATTGTTTAAAAAAAAATTCCTAGGAATGATTAACATCAATTTCATGAATGTGGTTATTTCTCGAAAGGAAGAGTTAAAGCCAGAGCTTGATGCTTTGCTGAAATGTTCCATTTAACAGAATTTATTCTCTCTGCTTTTCTGTGTCCTCGCAATATGTTGTAATTTTAGAAAAAGTGGATTTTACAGTGTTTTTGGAGGTGCCGCAGAGCTTCACGATGATTTTTGTGAATCTTTCGGACTGTTCGCGTCTTGTGGCGGCTGTTGTCTGAACTGGCCCCTGACTCCCATCTCAATAACTGAGAGTACAAAGAAAACGTGAGAACCATCTGGGACCTCGTAGCACTTGAATCAAGAAATTTTGTCCCTGCCATCTTGGCTACTGTTGCATCCTATTTAAATTCTTCCATTCTCCGAAAAGTTCAAAATACTATTTTTATCCCCTCGCTCAAGGCTCGCGCATTAATCCATTTGCCTATTTATTGAATGAGGACTGGATGAACACACTTAAAAGGCAGAGACGTGGGAAGCGCGTTCTATTCCGGGACACATTTTCCTTAATGCTGGCCTCTCATCTCTCCCACCTTCGGGTCTGAAATTAAAATATTACTTCTGTTGTGTGGGTGGCGGGTTTATTTCAAAGAACTCAAAGAATTTCACGGTTACAGTATCTTTCATATTCATCTCTTCATCCATTCCGTGATATGTGATTTCACGTCCTCAAAGGCAACCCCCCACCCCCAGGGCCACCAAGAGGGCAGTGTGAACGGGAACGCAGGCAGAGTCACACGGGAATGGACCCATGAGCAGGGGATGGGGGTGGTAGGGGGGAGGCTGGGACTCATCTCGCCTCTCTGGAGAGTCTTGGAGATTTGTTATGATTTACAACGGTGGAAGTTCCTGGAGCGTCCAGATTGTGTCTCGCCGTTGTCCACACGTGGGTCCATCCATTCCGTGATTCAGGTTTTCATTTCCGGGCAACTCTGTTTCCCATTGTTGGGTACTTGGCATCCCCCCCCCCACCTCGACTTGAGACATTTAGATCATTGGACGTTTTCCTCCCCTTGTCTACGTCTCAATCTGCTTAGCTTTCAACTAGCTGTAAGTACAAGCTTGTGCCGTATTTTTAGCTTTCAGAAATATGTGGGAAAGGAACACTTATTAAAAAAAAAATCACTCCAATTCCAATGATTCCTCAAATTCTTAATGACTTTCTCCCCAACGCGCCCCGAAAAGGAGCTCCATGTAGTGAGCTGTACGAGTTAACATGCCCTCCCGGCCGCTGAGTGAGGTCCGCGTGGACAAATTAGGTGGAACCCGTGAAATTACAGTTTTAGGAGGGGCGAGAGCTGATTCAAGTCAAAGACTTACTTTTCATTCACGTGTGAAAGAAACAAAACTTTTCAGGATTAAATTGGCTGGAGGGAAATGTCACGCCGGCATGTGTAAAATGACAAGGGACAGCTGGCTGGAAAGGCATACATCAGAAACCAGCCTCACCTCCTCGTTGTGGAAATTGCCACCAGAATGCTTATAAATAGCTCTCTCTGTCTCCAGCTCCGTCGGGACTAGCAGTGGGGCTTGCAGTGGGAGCCGCCCCTGTGCGCAGCTCAGAAGCAGACCCCATGGTTTCCTTAGAGAGAGCCTGCGAACGGAGGTCTCGTCCGTGGTGGTGTCAGAACTTTCTTAGGAGGCTTGCCTGGGGACAGGGGGCCCTTTGGAACCCAGGCTGAGGGCTCTGGTGTTGGAAGGGCTCTGCGTGCAAACTGTAGAGCCTTTGATGACCGCGGAGGTAACTAAAGGGAACCCAGAGCTCAGAAAAGCCTTCTCTGGGACCAGCCTGGGAGGCAGGTGAGAAGCTACCTTGCGGTTTCTTTAGATCCTCCCACTGTTGGTTTCCTCCTTCTCAAGGTCACGGGCTGGGCGAAACCAGTGGGATGTTCATCCCGTATTCCAAGCTATGGTGCAAAGTGAGACTTTTGAGTTCAACTAAACCCCATACCCGCTCCTCTGAAGCTGGAGGGAGTGTTGATTTTTGGGTGAGCGCCGTGAAGTCCCTGGATCTTTCCAACCCGTGGGACTTTGTTCTCTTTGGTGAAAAAGTGAGCTGGGGCTCGCCCCGTCGTCCCCTTCCCTACCACCCTCAGTATGCACTCATAGTGAGTGCTGCCTAGGTGCTTTGGTCTTCTCTGCCCAGGGACCCAGAACACCGGCGCCGTTCCGACAAGGGCGGTGCACTGGGTGGGCTGGGGAAGGGCTTCTTCTGGGTTGGGTGCAAGGTCGGTTGGCTCCCTTTGCAGCATTGTGGAGTCCAGGGAGGGAGAGGCAGCATCTTCAGGAGGAAGCATACCGCGGAAGGCAGAGACTCTCCTCCCTCCTCACTCTTCCCTGACCATAACGCCGCTCCAGCAGAGGAAACACAAACAGGACCGAATCCGGGACGCCGCAAAGTCGGAAATTATCCCGGGGATGTGTTCTTTCTGTCTTGTGATGGCTGCGGGACAAAGCCGAGGAATATCACTTCCACGGGCTGGGGGCGGCTCTTTCCCTGAGTCTGCAGTCCTCTCCTCCGGAGATGCGAGCCCACTGGCCGTGTGAAAGGGCGAAGGAAGGGAAGGAGGGGAGGCGCGTGGCTCTTCTGCCACTAATGTCCTCTGCTTGCCGTTGATCCCTCCCCTAATTTCTCCTTGAAGACTGCAGAGTAGGGACCCAGGCTGGCACGTCCACCCCCACAGCTCTGCCCCCCCCACCCCTACAACCCCCCAACCCCTGGCCGGAGGCTCCCATCTTCCCCTCGCACATCCATTTCATCGTGGTGTTGGCAGAGAGCAGAAACCACAGAGCAAAAACAGCTGTTTGCTTTGCTGACTTTCCTTCCGTTGGGCTGCCAACATATGTACTGTTTACCATTGCTCTGGGGCAAAACGTTTAGGTTTGATTAACTCAGTTTTAAAACACGCCATCCGTGGAGGCACTAATTCTACTGGATTTATCTGCCAGCTCAGTAGCTTCCGAGGAATAGTGTGGCTTCTAGAGAGAAAGTCTAAAGACTGTGTCCGGGGGCTCAGTGGGTTAAAGCCTCTGCCTTGGGCTTAGGTCCTGATCCCAGGGTCCTGGGATCAAGCCCCACGTCGGGCTCTCTGCTCCTCGGGGAGCCTGCTTCCCTCTCTCTCTCTCTCTCTGCCTACTTGTGATCTCTCTGTCAAATAAATAAATAAAATCTTTCAAAAAAAAAAAAGACCGTGTCCGAAATCCTGCAGAGAAGAGAAAAGGCAATTAGGTGAGGGTTTTAATTTTTTTTAATTTGCTATGACCCGAACTGCAGGTTGTCTCTTTAAGGGCTGCATATCATTTGACGGGAGTACTTCTAAGTGGCGTTATTCAAGGAGGAGAACCCGTCTGTATTCAGATTCTGAACAATTATGTTTTCACTCGGTTTATCTTTCTGAGATTTTTAAATACTTTTCTATTAAAAAAAACTTTTAAAACGTAATTTTACGATGTCTCAAGGACCGCCGCTGTGCCTGAAGCTAGGATAGAACACACAGAATACATTTAAATGAATTACAAAGTGTATTATACTCTGAAAATCAGCATTAAAATGCACATTAATTTTTGCTGCTCTTAAATGATTTGGTTGCTGAGGAACTGCCTCCATTCTATAATTGAAATAGCTCTCCAGATGCAATCTAGTTGCTGATTGGTTTTTAAGTATTTTTAAAAGCTAACAGCTCAGATAGAAAAAGGTGCTATACCCTTGAGTTTTAAATAGGAACACAGATGTCATCGTTCCAGGGACGCAGAGGCCGCTGGAAACCACCAGCATCTCCCCCAGAGACGGGACGGGCCTCCCAAAGCTTGTCACGCTGTTAACTGTCCAGGAGAACGTGGACTTGGCTCCCCATCGGATATAAGCTCTTCCTTACAAGGGAGTATCTCTTCTGAGTGGATTTGTTGACTCCGCTCCCTAATCCATTCACTCCACACTTGCTTCTCTAGCCTTCTGTTACCCCCGGCTCATCGTCAGCTTCGAGAAATGTCAAGTGGGTAAAGAAAATGGGAAGCACCAAAGGAGGTCTATGTGGATAGTCCCCGGCAGGTGAAAATCTGTAGGTGACACGCGGGAAGGGGTCAAGGCAGAAGGCCCAAGGCAAGCGTTGGAATACTCGTGCGTTTTATTTTTTTGGCGAAGCCAGGCAACAAAGGGATAGTACAAGGGGGGTGTGTCCCCATAGCAACACTCAGTAACTTCAAGATAAAAAAATAATCTGGGGATTCTTAGCCGTGTGCCTGCCTCTGTGATATTAATAAGGCTCTTTTGACTTTGTTATGGGAGATACAATTAGCATGCAGGATACAGTTAGTCCCGATCCTCAATTTCTCACTCACCGAGGGGCAGCGGTCAGCTCACCCATGTCCCGGAGCTCTTCCTTCTCTAACAATGGTACTGCTAATGTGAAAGGAGATTTCACGATGGACCAAGCAAGCCCAGCTAAGAACGTCTCCCCCTACCCCAAAATAGGGTCAGGAGGCCATAAGGGGGGAGGAGTTTATGCACAACCTCATCGGACAAGCCATGAACTTTTTAAAAACCTCCCAGCCAGCGGCAAGCCCGCAGCCTGGACTTCACTCCGTCCTCACTATGACATCTGGGTCAGCAGCCTCCTTCCCTTGAAAGGATCCCCTGAGACTTGATAAGTTTCAGTCCCCCGTTTGCATGTTGTCCCACCCAAGCCCTGTCAGCTCAGCCGCAGTCCCCATTCGGCACAGAGGACCTGAGCGAGACCCACATTCGTAGCTTTTTGCCCACATAACCCTGCCCCTCGCCCCTTGTCTTCCTTCGAACACGGGTCGGGTTTCTACCCGAGTCTATGTCTCCAGGAGCTCAAAGCTAATTGCCAAGGTAAAAGCCTGTTGGCTTAAAGTCTCCGTGAATTCTTTCTTGGTCAACACAGATGTGTTGTTGGGATGCTATAAAGTTGGCATTTTTGAAAACCACAAAAAGCTCTGTGGGTGTATAGTGCATTGCTATTAGGGAGTTCTGGGGATTAAGATGTGGAGGAGGACTCCAGTGAACTCGCAGAAAGGGAGCCGCAGAAGCCTCTGGGTCTGATTACAGCCTCAAATCCTCCCATAGTGTAGGGCCAAGCCGGATCGCCCCAAGATGGGCCGTGTGGCATAAAGATTATTTTGAGTTAAAAGCCATCCAGACCCAGAAAATTCAGGAAAAACTCCTTACTTCTCCCACAACTGCCTAAAAAAAATTTACGTGGAGGACCTGCTCCAGGAAGAGGGCTATGGCCTCGGATAGCGACGGAGAGGAGGTGAGCCTGGCAGACGGGGCGGAGTCTGGGAAAGCCTGTTCCATCCAAGTTCTCTCTTTGTCCAGTGGTTTCAGAGTGTCCAGGCAAACACTTGTTTACCAAGCGCTTGCTCTTTTTTCATTTTCCTGTGAATTGCATTCTTTCCCTTCGAAGCCCCAGACCCCTACTCCCTTCTCCTTAGTTCGGGATGACTTATATGCCTCATTTTCTCTGACTGTGAAATTTCCCTGTCTGTGTGGACTCCCGGTAGGTACGCTGTTAAACTGGATTTTCTCCTGTGAATCTGGCTCATGTCAATTTGATCCTGGGTCCAGCCAGAAGGACCTTGAGGGGACAGGAATTTTTCTCCCCAGTATCAGGAATAGGTCCAGATTCCAAGTCAGGTTCCCTGTGCTCTGCGAATTCTGTCTCTCCATTTAGGACCCCAGACACAAGTTGAGAAGGTAAACTGTAGGTTTGGGGAAATATCGATACTTTGTTCTTACCCATAGCACGTTGAGAGAACAAAAGTAGTGACGATGGCGTCTAACTACATGTTATCGTGTGCTTCACTAAACGCCCAGCAATTAGCCTCCTCCTCGATATTCATTTTAATCCCCACAAAACCCTATGAGGTCGATGCTTTCATAAACAGAGAAACGGAGGCCTAATGAGGGTGAATGCACTGGGCTCAGCCTCATATCGTCACATGTGTTGTACTGTATGGCGTAGCCACAGATGGTCTGCCGCGACTTCTGTAACTTGAAGAACATTCTGCATAATCGCATAGATTGTTGAGAATTCATTATAAACTACGTCTCTGTTTCACTCAGATGAGCTGCTGTCTCTACTGAGAGCCGTGGTTGTTAAGAAAAGCCAACCAAGTGTGAAGAGACAAAGGGAGAAGGGACTTCAGGTAATAGATTTCTTTTTTTTCTGTCTCTGATAGGTACGGCAATGTCTACCTTTTTCGTCTTGTGAAAGGAAAGTTACACAAAGAGAAATGTGTCCTAAGTCCGTTAAGGAAAGAGAAAACTCACTGCCGACCAGAGAACTCATGAAGACAGGCAAAAATGGATCACCTTCAAGTGGTGTGATTATCTAGTTCTCTTAAACAGATCATTATCTGAATTATACCATCAAAATCTGAATAAAATATGCAGATGCCCATGATGTCCCCTCCGTAAAAAGCTCCAGAGAAGTTTAAAAAACGAGCACAGTGTCGTCTGTTTTCCTTGAAAATACATGGATGGTGCTTGGAGAATGCATTTGAAACAATTCCCCCAGTTTCTAGCTATGACATTCTCGCTCTCCCTCTCCAGCAGAATCCCTCCCAATCAGGTTGCTTTTTCTTTCGTAATCATGCAGGGTCTGTAAGCTTAGAAAACCAACCAACCAAAAAACCAAAAACAAAAGGGTAGTTGCGAAAGGGAGGGAATGAGGATGCTGGGGGGTCTTTATAAAAAGATCTCCTTTTTAAGATAAAGATCTCTCCTTTTACGATGGAAGACCCCAAGCCCTTGGTAGACAAAGGCCAATCCTGGCACCACGAGAGGGAATACAGCCTAGGAAGTGCCAGACAAGGGCTGTGATAAGTGTCTCTCGGAGCTGTGGTCCCTGGCGCTGTGCCTGGGTCCCCTCCTTTGGATCTGCCGTGTGTCGTCTGCACCTAACAAGCGGTGGGGCTGAGCCTCTGGCATCCTGCAGAAGGGCTGGGGAGACATCTCCAAGCAGCAGAGGGACACAGAGGGAAACTGACTCACCCTGTGGTCAGTTTCCACTGACTCAGTTTCCACTGAGGGGGGGCGGGGAGGATGTCCAAACACCTGCAGCCGGGATTTGCGTTCCGAGAATCCACGAAAGTCTATTTTCTATGCATGATGGGGCGTTCATGGTTTAACACAGTTTGAAAGGTTTAAGAGCCCAGTGTGTAGCTGTCCTAAAATAGATCAGTGCGGCAAGATTGCCAGCCTGGCATTAGAGAGAGGGACAGAAAAGAGAAGAGAAGGAAGCGAGAAAGGAAAGGGGGAGAGGGGCCCACACCAGGGACGTCCGCAGGAAATAAACCCTAGACCCACCTGCGGCCGCATCCAGACCTTTCCGAGGAAGACGCGTGCTCTTCATTGAGCGTAGGATGCACTTTCTGGAAATCCAAGAGATAGCTTATGTTCTTATGTTCTCATCGGGGGTTTCCTTCCCTGCCGGCACAGTGGCACTTCCTAGAGAGCTTTCCAAAATCGTCTGCTGCCCAGGCCCCACCGCTAGACATTTGGATCGAATGCATTTGGGGTTAGCTTTTTTTTTTTTTTTTCCCCTGCTGGTTTGTGTTCTTTTGAAATTCCTCAGTTGAGTCTAATGAGCGGCCAGGGCTGAAAGCCGCTGATACTGACTGACATCTTTCCGAAACCTGCCTTGACTACCTCTTCTTCGGGAGGCGTTTTAGGCCCTTTTCTAGTTGGAAGGGGAACGTCAGATCCCAGCTTATGGAGCTGGAACAGCAGGCTTCCCCAGGAGAAACCCTGACCCAGACCGGAGGTATTTCGTGCTTTGTAATTTCTAGGGTGTGGATCCCTCTCTCCTCCTCCCGCCCCCCTTCTATCGTAGCAGGAAGCAGCCTGCCTCTTCCGATGAGCGCGGTGGGTGCTGTCCCGGCGGGACCCGGCAGCCGTCCCAGGGAAGCCACCACTGCTGTTGCTCGCACCTCCTCTTGCCTTGGCCTCTTCAGCCGTGTTCCAAGAGTCGCTGCCACCGTATGTGTTCAGTGGTTTAATGGGGACTTAAAATGTCTCTGAGAAGGATGGCACGATGATTTGGCATCCGAACGAGACGTTCGCAAGTACAAAGAAAGGCAGAAGGAGGCACAAATTTGGGATCGGGAACACAATTATTGGTCATGAAAGGAATGGCTGTGATTCCGCATGTGCTTGCCAAGCCCCACCCAGGGGCTTCCTGGAATCTCCAGCAGGACCCCGATGTGCCGGGGGCGCGGGGCTCCTCCCCGAGACAGGGCGCAGGACTGCCTGTCACCCCAGCCAGGAGAGGGAGCCTGAAAACAAATCCCAGACAACAGTGGGAGAATTTTTAGGTTTCGTTTTTAAAAAGAGGTATATTATCGATGCCTCTAATCCCCAGAAGACAGTGTCCTGGGAAGGCTGTCCATCAGTGACGGAGCTAAGATGTAATACAAATCCTCATTTCCTGAGTGGGAAGAAATTGTAGCAATTTCTGTGTGTGTGTTATTTTTTTTCTTAGTACTGCATAAAATGATTGTGTGTCTTGTCATCAACTGGTGTGGGAGATCGGATGAAACCACAGGACATCAGTCCTCTGCTAGGCCACCCTAGGGAGGGGCTGGTGCTGTCCCAGGAAACCCATTTGTAAAGATTCACAATGGAAAATACTGTTCAAAACTGACTAGCGGGTTTCCCCCAATAAGTAACTGGACCTTCTCTGGCATCTGAGTCCTCATAGATGACATAAAGGTATGGAAAAAATATCTGGTTTCCTAGGACCCATCTCCACCACAACTAAAGAGACAAGAAAATGTACACACTTTACTAAAAACGATGCTATTTGTGGGTGCGTGTATTTGCCCTCGCGAATGCGTGTGCACACATGTGTGTGTGTGCTCCCAGGTCGAAAAGTTTCAAAGAATATGTGCCAAAGAGGGATTGGGGCGGTGGGAGAGGAGCGATTTCATTACACTTATTTGTTTCTCCAGGAGACACAAACTTTCATAATTAAAGATTGATATAAAAAAGAAAGGCTGGACCCCCAAGCAAATTTCAGAGAAAGCTTGGCCTTGTTGATTTTGGAATATATCATCACGGAAACCCCAACCCCATACAGGGCCTGAGTAAGTGAGGATAACTGAGTAGGGACCCTGAACCCCGCTCTGTGCTGGACCCTATGATCGTCCCGCAGAGCCAATGCCCTCATAACGCTTATTGTCTACATGGGGATATGGTGACTGCTGATTCTGTGGTCTGTGCCTGAGGTCTCACGTGCTAATCACACCGACCCGGAAAGACATGTCAGAACTCCTTGCAGATACAGAACCGCAACATCGGCCTTATCTAATCTCCCCTCTGTGCGCAAAGCAGAGCCCTCCATATTTCTTTTCTTGTTAAGAAAAGAAAGGGAGGGTGCGTCACAAAAAGTTGTGAATTTTCTAGTGCACCTTATCTGTTCGGTCTCATCTGGTGTGGCATGACGTCACTTTAAATCTCTGTTCAAATATCAGTCTCTAAATTATTTCGCCAAGCTGTATTTAGTGTAAGGGATAAAGGAAGGCCTTTCTAAGAAACGGATTCACTCTAAATCTCTATCAGAGATCAATGTCATCAGAGGTTGGGACTAGAGGTTTCATAGGGCACCAGGAGACAAGCAGTGGAAAATTGTTATAAATAAGATATTGATCAGAAGGGGAAATAGCAACTTGGATATCGGCCTGGGAAACAGAAAAGGCAATCTCTCAACAGAAAGGCACGGTAATGGCAGGGCAAGCTCTCAGCAGTGGAATCAGATCCACAGATGGGGTACCCTGGGTGGGGGGACCCCTTTCTATACCTTCCTGTCTCTGTTTGCATCCTATAAAAAGAAGGGCTCGGGGACTAGGACCCAGAGAGAGGAGAGGAGGCCAGCGGGCTGTCCCCCACCCACCGAAGTGCTCCCTACAAAGGAACACGTAGGGGTTTGAACTCCTGTGACATTCGCTGACCTGAGGGACACGTTGTAGCTGGTGATCCCTAAAGGACAAAAGAAAACCTGGGGGTTTAAGACTTTCTCCTTAGGGCACTGTCAAGGGTTAAAAGGAATAAAGAACTGGGCACAGAGCCAGCTATGTGATGCGTGGTACCCAGTGCAAAATGAAAACGCAGAGCCCCTTGTTCAAGAAGCAGAAAAAAGTGTCATTAAAACCACGAAAATGTAAAGCTGTTTCTTTTCCTCCACGGTCTCTCTCAACCTCTCTTGATTTTTTAAAATTATTATTATTTGTTGTTTAATGTTGATCTATAAAGAAAAATTAAACATTTAAATCGTTGGCCCGAGTTACAGTGTTCAGCTTTATGCTGTGCATGCCGGTTTTAAATGCAAATATCGTTACCTGTAATTCCCACGCAGAATCGGGAAGATTACACACTTGGTGTTTCATGCGGGGAGACGTCTTGGACGTCTGGGACCCGGATTTGGCGTTCACAGCTTGGTCTCAGTGATCTTGCCAACACATCAGACGCTTACGCTCAAGCCGTGTGTTCTCCTGTTGGACACAGTCTCACAGAATGTCCCTCCAACCAGGTCACCGTGCAGCTCACAAACACCCACCACGGCCCTCTCTTGCTGAATGAGGGACGCTAGGCCTGCAGCTGTTTCAGCTGTAGGCTCACTCGACCTTATTAAGAAATAAGATTTCTTAAGATACTCACTCACTCAATTGCCCCTCTTTTGTGACAACATCCAATCTAGAACACACCTCGGCTTCCTTAGATCCTCTCCCAAGTTACCCCACCAAAGCCCCAGTCCCGCAGTGGGTCCTCACGCCCTCAGACTAAGCCCGCCCCCCGAACCCCACTGGCAATGGGAATTCCTTGCTGGGACGCGCGGTAAACCCAGCTTGTTAAAGCTGCTGGTGTGTTCCCGGGAGGCGTTCAGCAACACCACCTCGACCCCCACCACCCCCGCCGCCAGCTCAACTACTTTTACTTGGCTTCTCGATGTGCACACATCCAGCAACACTACCCACCTTGAGCCTAGGATGGGGAGAGAGCATGAAAGGAAAGGGAGCCCTGGGATCCTATCCGTGCCTCCGTCCTTGGCGGCCCTGCTGGTGATCATGGTTGCCCATCCAAGGAGCTAACGTGTAGGGAAGGATACGGTAGGATTCCGCAGGTGCTCTCAAGTCTTGGAGGGCTGTTGCTTTCTTTCTTGCTTCAGAAGCCAAGTTCTTTTCCACATGGAAAGGACAGACTGTTGGGGCTGCTTACCCCATCACGGATGGAACGCGCTGGCTGGCATTTCACTGTGAGTCTCCCTGGACTCCACAGATCATGGTGGGCTGGAACTCTGCTCAGGGAGCACCCCGGATGCTGCGTGTCAGGGGTGACCGAACGGCGGACATGCCTGCGGGGTGACAGTTTTCTGCTCGCGCACCTGTTCCCTTGTCCCATCAGACCTCAGTTACGAAACACCAGTTCACAGACGTTCGTAAGAATGTCGAGACAGGGACAGCAGATCCCTGCCCCGTGGCCCCCGCGTGAAGGCACAGGCTGTATGCCCATGAGCGTGGTCCAGCCTGGGAACGGGCCGAAGATGGCCGCGACATCCTGAGTGGTGCTTCGTGACTTCGTAGTGACTTAGTAGCGACTTAGTGACTTGTGCTCAGATACTGATTCTTAATCTTTGGTTCGACTTGTCATACCTGAGGCCATAAAACAATCCCGTCAAGGACAAGGAACAGAGATCCATAGGGCAGCCTGTCTTGTTTGGAAAGGTCCCATCTCATTCCTACCCCACTGTAAGAATCACTTGACTTTTTTAAAAGTTCATCTAGGATAACATTTTATTCGGGGTATTCTCGAGTGTGGGAAAAATGATGATCACGGTCTGGTTTCAAAGCTATAACCAAAGTTATCGGTGGGCACCCAACAGAGCAGACCGCAATTCCCTAAACACTTAACATTGAACGTGTAATGAGTATTTGTTCAGAAGTCCTCAGGGCCGGGCACTGTTGAGGAGCTGAGAGCTCAGGGAGAAAGCCCCCCAAGACCCTTCTGTGAGGCTTCCCCAACCTAGAGAGGGCCTTCCTCTCAAAACAAGGGCCTCCTTTCAAGACAGGAGCAGCAAAGCCACTTCATAAATCAGAGACAGCAAATGTTAAACAGCGAACTTGAAAATAATTCCATTTTTGCCAAGGACAGAAGGGAAGGCAATTTTTACAACAACCCGTGAGATCTCCTCAGATCTCCCTCAGAACACGTGTGTGCAGTTTTGCCATGATTCTGTACATCAGAGCTCACTTGTCTTTGCCACCTGCTTATGGATTCTGGAACGCCAGGTCAGCAGTCCCCAGAAGAAATAGAATATGAGTCACAAATGTAATTTTGAGTTTTCCAGGAGCCACATTAAAAAAGTTAAAGGGAGGGGCACCTGGGTGGCTCAGTGAGTTAAAGCCTCTGCCTTCGGCTCGGGTCATGACCCCAGGGTCTTGGGATCGAGCCCCACATCCGGCTCTCTGCTCCGCGGGGAGCCTGCTTCCCCCTCTCTGCCTGCCTCTTTGCCTGCTTCTGATCTCTGTCTGTCAAATAAATAAATAAAATTTTTTAAAAAGTTAAAAGGAGGGGCACCTGGGTGGCTCAGTGGGTTAAGCATCTGCCTTCAGCTCAGGTCATGATCCCGGAGTCCTGAGACCAAGTCCTGCGTCGGGCTCCCTGCTCAGCGGGGAGCCTGCTTCTCCCTCTCTCCCTGCTTGTGCTCTCTCTTTCTGACAAAAAATAAATAAAGTCTTTTAAAAATTTTTTTGAAAAGTTAAAGGAAATCAGTTAACGTCATATAAACACTCTAGGTAAACCAATATACCCAAAATATTATCTTTTCAGTATGCAACCCAGGTACACGAATGAGATAGTGACCTTCTTTGACGTTCTGTCTGGTGTGTGTTTTACTCAAGCACACCACAACTTAGTGGGGCACGCTTCAGAGGCTCGGAAACCTCTCCCAGCCTGCGGCTGCCGGGACAGGCAGGACACATTCAGTGTCACAGCGACAGGGTCTGAATGAAGTGCAGCCATTGTTGTGTCTCCCAAGACAGACAGAAATGGTGACTCTGGTGCTGGGACAATGACCGGGAAACTCAGCGTTGGTACCATTAGATACACGGCCTTAGAAGGAAGGATGTTGAGATTCGAAGGTAAAGTTTTCCCAAGAAAGTCAATGTGATTTAAGAGCAAGTTGCAACCATGAGGTGAGCTTCAGTTGAAGCTCAGGGCCAAGGTCAGGGAGCCCAGGGTGGGTTTGAACATGAGAAGAGAAGAGTAAACTGGGGTGACGGACCATTTCTGCCTCATGGACTTGATGGCTCAACCCATCCTATTTTCTCTGGGGGAGGTGGTGCTCTTTCCTGGCAACCTTTGTCACCTGCTTGGCCCTCTTCACCAAGGTATTAGTCTGGCTCTCCCAACCTGGACATCTTTGGCTGGGCATGGGGATCATCTGACACCCCTGCAGTTCTGCACACCTTTCTGGACCCCAGTTCCTAGTACTCTCACCACAGGGATTTGTCGTTCCCAGCACCACAGTGTTTGCCCTGCTCAGAGCCGGGGGTTTCGAGCCTGCTAAGTGCAGTGCTTCGTGCAGAGAAGGAAAGCCCTGTCAGGCAACGGTGCCCAATTTCCACTTGAACATGACTTTGCAGGAAAATGGCACCGAGCCTGTTCTCCTTTTCGCCAGTGGATTCCTGAGGCTTTCAGGCTGTGGCTTATGACGATGCGGGAGAGCCTGGGGTTATGTTGAGAGAGAGAGAGAGAGAGAGAGAGAGGCTCCAGATAAAACCATGTCCTGGTTTACATTTTCAAGCTGACAGACCGTGCAGCTGAGATGGAAGAGCAGGGGACAGGCTGGGGAAATGGGCTGGATTATTGCATTAACCCGGGGAGCATTCTGAACGGAGACTTTCACAGGGTGATCAATAATTCAGACTTACCCGTTTGTGAGTCTGGGCAGATGACATTTATTTTAATAGGCACTCTCTTGGAGGGGGAGTATGAAATTTTACTTAGGGTGTGCTTTTTTCCTTTTTTTTTTTTTTTTAAGCCCACAAATGCCTTTGCTTATTTACCTGTCCTTTTGTAGTCCTGCTCTGGTGTCTTCAGTCATGCAAATTTCAGAAATCTAAGTCCTGGGATGTCTGTCCTTTTCCTCTTCACCCCTACTTTGCCTCAAACTGGGCTCTGCACCTACTTTGTCTGAGACACTTGGTTTATTTATTGTGCCTAGCTAGTTTTGCTCCTAGAAATTTATGATTTGCATTACATTCCTTTTACATTTTTCTAAGTTTTCTCTCTCTGAATCTCTGGGCTTTTGTTTTCCCCTTTTTTTCTAGGTTTACCTGATATTCCTTGCTAGATTTTAAAGATTTTGAGGGTAAAGATGAGGTCTTTAATTTGTCATTGCTACATTCTTCCAACTTGCAACCATTTCTCCCATCTGTTGTTCCTGCAGATGGAGATGGACTAACCACCGCCCAAGGTCAAATCTGCCCTCCATCTGTTTTTACCAATAAAGCTTTATTGGAACAAAGCCATGCTCATTGGTTTCTGTACTGTCTCAGGCTGCTTTCATGCTACAATGAGGAGTTAAACAGCTTCACACTGACCAGCCCATCAAGTCTAAAATATTTACTCTCGCCATTTCCAGAAAAAGTTTGTCCATCTCTGCTGCAGACCTACGACCCTCAGTCTTCTATGCCCACCTTGGAATGAGCATGAAGCTAGAACATTCTGGTGGCAAAGGGGAAGAGACCCATTTGTCAAGCAGACTCTGACTCCCACTGATTCTGTCACCTCCTGGGAATTCCCAGACCCGCCCAGAACCTCAAACTCCCCACTTACAAAATGGAAACAATACTAACAACTTCACAGAGCTGTTAATTGTTGGAAATAAGTTCTTACAAGAGGCCCAGCATAATTCTGGATGGGGAAAATGAAATAATCATGATAAAATGAATGGCTTGATCATAATGACAAGGATAATCATCATCATTACCAAGTGTAGCCTCCTGCACCAAAGGGAGCCCTCAAGTAGAACGCTCTCCAGAGTCACTCTCTGCGGACGCCCATCAGAACAGAGAAAGTGTTGCTATTGGAGAGTTCTCTGGGAAACACTATTCCCCAGGCCCCCAGCCTTCTGCCTTCCACCTGCACTGAGGAATCCTTACCTTGGTCAAGGCTAAGAGCAGCATCGCCATTCTGAAGCATGACCGATACTCCGGGTATAAACAGGCAGTGTTGCATGAAGTCAAGTTCATTGCGGTCGTCCACTCGGACGTTACTCAGGTGCTGTAGCCATCAGCGTCACTGGAGATCTCTTGTCACACTCACCGTTTCCTGGAATCATAGTGTGACAAGTGTTTGTTTTTACTTCAGTCTCTCCGGCCTCAACAAGGAGAACTAGGCATATATAGTCCACACCTGCTAATTTGGGTTGTCTGTTTGTTTGGTACGTTTTCTTAAAACCCCTTTCTGGATATCCACTGTATTAGTCTGGGTTCCCCAGAGCAACAAAGCTGATAGGAGATGTATGTTTGTATATCTCTATCTATCTATCTATCTATCGTTTATCGTCTGTCTATTATCTATCTATCTATCTTTATCTGTCTATCACTTATCTATCATCTATCTATCATGTATTTATCACCTGTCTATCTAATAACAGTTACGGAGGTTGAGAAAGCCTAAGATCTGCATGATATAGATGCAGAGTTTCTGATGCTTGGAAAAATTCCTTATTTTGGAGCCGTAACAATGATGTTGCAGATGCATAGCTACGGATGTTATTCTTACAACACTGATAATAAAAAAGAAGGCTCAAAGACAACCCAACAAACCAACAGTGGGATGACATGAGCTTTCAGGTTGCTTGTGGTCAGTGGAAGAATTAGAGGAAGCAACACACACCAGTGGGAGGGATAGAGGACAGCGGTGCACTAACCCGACACTGGGGGTGGTGGTTCCTTGGGGTGCGCTGTGGGAATGGCCCTGTGGATCCTTCTGGGGACCCCAGTGGCTGCTGTTTTCCATGGCTGCCACAGCGGAGTGTGACTCTTTCTCCAAGCTGATGAGTTCCCATTGCCTTCCAGCTCAAAGACCTAATTTTTTCCAGGTGGGTTCTCTGTCTGCTAGTCCTTACTTTCTCACAGATCTGATGCTTTTTTACGCAAACGAGGTATTCAGCATAATATTTATTAAATGAATGAATGATAGTGAATTCCTATATGTGTCTATCACCACTGGATTTTTTTTTAAAGCCCAAAGATAGGTATTTCTTTTCTACATCAGTGTGATTATGAGAGGATATCAAATATTTTAAAAATGCTTTGAGTATTTCAGGGGGAAAATATGTACAATATAAATGAAGTTGATCCTTCTGTTCCCGGGGGCGTGTGTACCTTCTGGCAAGTCTCAGATCCCTAACATCCGTTTCTTGTTGGCACACCAATGTTTTCTAGAATCTTCACTGTCTTTCTCCCCCTTCACTGCCATATTTTACAAGTTCGCCTTCATATCCACCTCATGAGTCTCCTTTGATTAGAGACTGAGGACTGCACTGACATATTCAACTTCAAGTCACCGCCGAAGCTTTGCTGTGTAGACATCACACAACGTTCTCTTTCCTCAGGGGAAGCTCTCAAATCTGCAGATTTCCAGCCCTTGTAAATGGCATTCCATATCCATAAGACTAGATTAGAAATTATATTAGAAACTGTCAGGTATCAGAGAACATGTTCTCTCTATCAGCAAGCATGGTGTAAAATATTTAATCCTTTATCCATAAATCTGTTAATTGGTACTTAGGAGCTGAGCTGTGTGCCCCCATCTTGCCATTCCCAATTCATATGTTGTGTCCTAACCCTTATGTGACCGTATGTGGAGCTACGGCTTTTTCAGAGCTGCAGTCAAGATTAAATGATGTCACAGGGAGAGGCCTTGATTAGATGGGATTAGTGTCCTTATAAGAAGAGGAAGAAACTCCCAGAGATGTCTCTCTCTTTGCACAGAGAAGAGGCCGTGTGAGGACACGGCAGACAAGAAGGCAGCTGTCTACAAGCCACCAGAGACGTCTCATCAGATGCTAACCCTGCTGGCCTCCTTTCTCAGACTTCGGCTTCCAGAACTGGGAGACATAAATGTCTGCTGTTTAAGACTCCACCTCTCCACCATCACCCCGACTCGGCCCCTACATCTGTGGTATGTTCCTGTAGGAGTCCAAGTAGAGTAATATAATTAGTTCATCAATTAATTTATAAAGAAATATTTTAGGTTAATTGTGAATAAATATTCTTCTAAATGCAATGGTGGGTTGAGTAGGTCTTTTATAAGAAAGCTATAAAATCCCAAAGCCTTCAAAACTGGACAGATTTGACCAAATTTCATAGACAGTGAAAAATCAAATACCCCAAACTATTTAGAAACTTAGAAATTTTGGAGAAAAAGATCATCTCATTGATAGCTAGACATGGGTTGTGAAAACGAACTGAAAAGAAATTAAAAGACAAATGATTTATATATGTGTGAAAATAGGTTCAGCTTCACTAGTAAAGATACACAAAAACACAAGATATCTAGGAGTATTTTTAAATAGACTTTACAATTTTCCGACAGTTTTATAGAAAAATTGAGAGGATGGTTCTCATATATCCTATCTCCAGGTTCCTCTATTATTAACGTAGTACAACGGTGTAGTGCGTTTGTTACGATGACTGAACCGATGGTGATAAGGCATTATTGATTAAAGCCCATTGTTTATGCAGAATACATATACATTTTGATTTGTATGATTCATGAACTTTAAAAACTCAGTAATCTCCAGTGTCAGTGGAGTAGAGATGCGGTATATGGATGGTGATTGTTAATGGACATAAATTCCTCGGAGAGATTCCTCTTGTAGGGATTTCTCTTACTGACCCAAGTGAGGCAAGTTCCCCTTAACAACAAAAAGCAAAACCCCCGAAATGTTGGTCAGAGCACATGGATATAGTCTTCCAGATGATACTCATGTGTAGATCCACAACATATATAAATTTGAGTTCCAAGCTCGATGTAGCAACAGAGTGATGTCCACACCCATTGTTAAATGAAGAGAGCCTCAAGGGCGAAAACAAAAGCTTCTCCTGACCCGCTTAGGGTCCCTGGCCATGTCTGATCATTGAACTGACAAGGACAGGGAACGGAAGCAAAGCACACACGTGTATTTAATATACAGCTTACATGACACGGAGCCCTCCTAAGGAAATGAAGACCACATGAAACCGTTGACCCGGAGTGTTGTCAGGGGGAGTGGACAGGAGTGAACGACAGGATAGACCAGGACCAGAGCGCAGTGCGCCTGGCAAAGAAGGGAAGCACAGCCAGGTCTCTGTTCCTGTTCCAGCACCCCCGCGTCTTGAAGGGAAAGGCCACCAGGCCCTCCCATGAGGGTCTTGGGACCCCTTCAGAGGAGAAGGAGGGGGAAAGTCAGAGTCACCTGCTGCTTCTGCTGTTTTCTCAAACTCCTTCAGCCTAAAGCACTCCATACGCCCAGGCGCCCTATTGGGGTTGGCGGGTCCCGCATCTGCCACGGCGTGTTGCCAAACAAGCACGTAGTGTCATTTCATGTGGGTCGGACGAAGTTGCGCGCGGGGACTATGCGCCATTTCTTCCGTGAGGGGTCCTGCGTGGGCCTTCCCGGAGATCGGGGGCTGGGCGGCGCCAAGCCCACGGGGCTCGGCAACGAACAGGTTGACCCCAACACGGGAGCGGCGCATCAGGGACGCGCTGCAGAAAAGACGGAACCTCAGAAAAGGCCGCAGGGGTGCGCCGGGGACAGGTAAGCACAGAAATACTCTAATAAATGCGGTCCTCGCCCTGGAAGAGCCCCGAAGCTTGACTGTGGAGGGGTTGTAGCTCCCTCTCCCTGGGGCAGGAGGAGGGGTGGTAGGAGATGGGCCGAGGCTGCCCTGGTGCCCTTGGCTGTCCTTGGAGGTCCGTGTGTTTGGGAGACTCCCCAGCGCCCACCCCGGCCCCGCTGCTTGGCTCAGCTGCATACGCGTGCGCTTTTACAGATGAAATCGTGTGTGAGAAAACAGGAAATTTGTGTTAATTTAGGACCATTCTCTAGTATCTCAGTTCCACCGCACTTGGCATTTTCCAGTTTGCATTTTCAAAAGAAAAGGTGCCGCGAGCACGGACTACATACGATTTATATGTACGGGGTGGGCATGGGGGGTAATTCCAAAATCTACCCGTATTGACTGGGTCCATCTTCCGCTCTGCATCTCCAAAGGTGTGCCGTGCGCTCCTCCTGAACCTGAACCCGGAGGGTTCGCCGGCGCCCCCTAGAGCCCAGGAATTTCAGCGAGGACCTGCGGTGGGTCTGAGCCCGCTGCCGCAGGAGGGCACTGGGCGATGTCTCCAGCAGAGCTGGGTAGGAGGCAAGCAGGCTGGGGGAGGGGAGTGAGGGAGGGCCTGGTTGCTCCGGGTAGGGCAGGGCGGGACAGGTGTTCCTTGCGCCAGGGAAGCGAGGAAGATATGCGCCAACCTCACGTGGCTGGAGTAGGAGGCGGAGGTCCTCTCTTTCAGATCTGCTCAGGGGGGGCAGCCCTGGAGTCGCTTCTGCCAG
Source organism: Mellivora capensis (assembly GCA_004024625.1). NCBI lineage: Eukaryota > Metazoa > Chordata > Mammalia > Carnivora > Mustelidae > Mellivora > Mellivora capensis. Next base: position 37,522 of record PISX010007881.1, read on the forward strand.
AGGGACCCATCCTTGGGGACGTTGTGTATTAACCCGAGCCTTGTTACTTGGTGACAGATGTGCGCCCTGGGGCTGCAGAAAGCAAGTCCTTGGTTATGAAAGTGATTGCACACGTTTACAGCCGAGACAAGGTAAATGCTTTAAACCAGGTTATTACATTATCCCCCAAGAACCGCTTGCTGTGAATATTGAAAAGGTTCTCCAGTATGCAGTTCAAACAATGCCTTTTAACTGTGTGCGGCAAGCGACTCACTCGAGGTCTGATCTCCAGCACCGGAGTCTCCAGCGAGGGACCCGCATGCCTTTCTCTAGGGACGCCATCCTTTTCTGCCCGGACCAGGGCAATTTCTTCCGTGGGCTTCTCATGACACTTTTGTCTTTCCAGAGTCCATTCTGGGCAGAAGCAGCCAGTGTAGCCTCTTAAAAATGGAAATCTATCCATGCTCCTTCCTCTGGCAGTTTTCTGTACCTCCTGGAATTGTGCCCACTTTTCCTTGATGGCCTCCCAACCCCGAACATTCTGGGCTCTGCCTCCCTCTCCATCTCATTAGTCCTATAACCTGTCCTCGGTCCCACGGCTCCCAGTCACCCCGTGGCTTTTCTGACACTCGAACACCACAAACTTTTCCCAATTCTGGCCTCTACACCAGCTCTTTCCTCCCCGGGAGCGTAACCCCCTGAGTTCCTCGAAGCCCCTCACCCGCGGGCTAACCGAGGTCACACCTCCTCTGGGAGGCCTTCCCCACCACCTCCTGCCACGAAGAATTGTTTCCTTTATGTATTTGCTTTCTCCTTTATCGTCTGTCTCCGCCACCGCCAACACACACATTCGGTGCGTGTCCCAGGGGAGCAGGGTTTTACAGCAAGTGCTCAGGACATATTCATGAAGTCAGCGGAAGGGGGCACACCACATGTTAACAATGGCTAACTGGGGGGGGGCATCTTTGCTTTTTCACCTGATATTCCTCTGTGTTGTGCATTTGGCAAAAGAACGCTTTTCCCTCTCTCTCTCTTTTTTTTTTTTTTTGGCTGTACGCTTTTGATATTTTGGGTTCAAGATCTCAACCCCAAAGGAATTCAAGATCCCTTTCCTGAGAAGGGGATACCCAAACAGGACAGGGTAGCTGAAGCAAAAGCAAAACAGCCCCGAGTGGTGACTCCAGGCAACTGATGGAGAAGGGGGTGTGAGGCAGCCGGGAAGGGCCAGTGTGCCAAGTCCAGCTCCGTGGGGGCTGGGGGGCCCTGGGACCCCGCGCAGTACTGAATGCACCCAGGGGAGTCCATACAGCTGGCATCACAGCAGACCAAACACGAGGCAGAAGCAGTGGAGGAAGTTGGGGGGAGCCCAAGTAGGGCCGATTCTCCTGTTTTCTTTGGAAGAGCCAAAACGTTAACCAGGTATCTCCTTGAATGCAAATCAGCAGTGCTGTATTTGTGAGACTTTGGTGCATAGTACAGAAATGCAGCTCCTTGACCCCCTGGTGTTGATCTGCACCAGTATTTTGTTGTGATAACTAAGCGCAAACAAGCTGTACTGGCTTGATGGACGATATCATCTCAGGGAACCCGGATGTTTGTACAACTATTAATACTTGTTCTTCTCTCCCACGAAAGCATTTTATTTGTCTATGGTGTTTACCTTAGTTGCAATCAGCCTGAGGCTATATGTTGTTTTTTTTTTTTTTTGGATTTGCTGCTTTTTAAATAAATTGCTGATAGTAATATAAACATAATTAACATTAATTGAGCATGTCCCTCAGGCCCTGCCTGTGCTAAGTGCTACGTATATTATGTCTTTAACCCTCACAATTACTTAATGAGGGGACAAGCGCTGTACTCCTTTTCTCGTTTCCTCTGTGAAGGAAGTGAGGACAAGAAAGACGCAGGAGCGTACTTGACATTTCCAGGAGTGCGAATGGTCGGATCCATCGGACGATGCCTGGACGCCTCATCTCGGGGCTTTACTTTACTGCAAACCAGAACTTTTCAAGCTGAGCTGGAAGAAAGAGATCTATATGTGCAGATTTAAGTCCCAATTCATGGTAATCCTGATTTTTTTCTCAATTTCTGGATTTTTCTCCTATGAAATACAGTTTCTTTTGAAACACACTAATAACATACCAAAAATGCTTCTTGGTCTAAAATGCAACTGATTTGGGTCTTTCATCTTGGTGTGACGGGCATAATTTTATTAACAATTATTGTAAAAGTAATCAATTCATGATAAAAATGTCCAACAAGTGTAAAAGGGAAAGCACATCTCCTTCCTTCCTTTCCATTCCATTAACAATGTCCTGTGTGACCCTCCAGAAATTACTACTCTTTAAGACATACACATAGAGAAATACATACATATCTTTGCAGATAAAACACAAATGGACTTATGGTACAGTTAGTTTTCTACAACTTGTGTTTTTCATTAAAAACATGCACATAACTTTGGACTCATCAATAAGCACTATATGCAACTGTACAAGCAAAAAGATTCATTGCGATCCATTGACTATAAGACAAAGACACTGGAAATAACCCAACTGTTCATCAATTAAAGATTGGTTAAAATAATTGTATTACATAAATTGGATTACCGAACAGTATTAAAAGATTTACACATGCACTGAAATGGGAAGATGCCTTTTTATTGTTTCTTGTCCTTTATTTGAATTTTCTAAGTCAGGTAATGGGAAGTAGGCCCATTTTCCCACCACTGTCTTGCCAAAAAACACTTGCTTCACACCTATAGTTCTGAGGCCATGGTTAGGGTTATTGCTAGAAATCCATCTCTTAAGAAATAATTCAGAAAATTTCCTTTGCCAACTGCAAAATAAACATCCCTCTGGGTGCCTGTAATGCGCAAAGCACTTGTTTCTCTATGTGCTTCCACAGAGAGCAAAAGCAAGGAGGCGATTGTTAGGAACGTGTTTGCTTGCTCATCTCCCGCTCTTTGTCCCGTGCCCTTCCCGCTATCCCACAGCATAAATTAAAAATACAAATAAAGCAAAACATAATAATAAAGACACTCCGGTAAACTCAGAGCTAAAAAACAAACAACCCCAAAACTCCGTGAATTATTCAGCAAGTGGGTATGTTCTCAAAGTTTCGAGGAGGTGGTAAAATTTTATTTCTATCAAGGCAGCACTGCACGGAGGTTTTAGAAGTTTGGCGGTATTCTGCAGCTGCTTCCCACAGGAAAGACTGTCTCGGCATTAAAGCCCCTTCCCCATGTTGCCCCAGTTGTGGCTTCTTGGTCTTCACGGACCCTGATGTTCTAAGCGTTGGTCCTGAAGGACCACCTTCGGCCACACCAAGTTAACTATTATTTCCGATGTGATGAATGAAAGGTAGGAGCTCCTGATGACACTGGTGGCTTTTTATGTAAATTTACCTCCCTTGGAGGGCGATTCTTGATCATGTAATGATTTTCATGTCATTGGACCCAGGCATGTGTTTAACTACTGTAAACCTTGTTCAGTGCAGTGCGCTGGGGATACACCGATGGCAGGGTCCCGGAAGTTCCATGCTGCAGCGTTAGTTGCTGAGTGATGGAAAGTTTTGGAAGGTCCAGAGAGTCATGGGTGCAAAGCCAGAATGTCTGGGAAGAGTGCACGGAGGAGACTGGAGAGCGTTTCAATACCTGAACCGCCATCACAGCTGTTTTGGCATTTAAATTTGATGATGCAACAAGAAAAAACGACCAATGAGACCAGGAAAAACGAAACAAAAAACCGAACAATAATCAGAAAATTGAAAATATTCAATCCAGCAAGCATTTATTGAGTGACTACTGTGTGCCAGGCACAGATAGAGAGAGCCCTGTGGACTGGACGTAGGGTTATAGCAATGACCGAGACCAGTCTGTGGTCTAGAGAGGGAGGAAAACTGTACAAATGGGAGGGATTCACTCTGCAGGGACTCCTTAGTCTGCAAAAGGGAAAGCCTGAAGGAGAAGTTGTTTTTCTTGAGAGGCGTGATGGGAAAGGACCAGTTACTATCCATAGCGATTAAGGACAGACATTGCCGTGGGAGGCATGATCCATCTGTGAGTGTAATGAGGGCCTGGCCTAGGCTGGAGTTAGCTTGGGTGGCTGCCGTCCCTCAGGGCAGGCTGGCACCCCCGTTTCCAGGGGGGCCCACTGCCCTCTGGCAATGGGGAGTGCATGATGTGGACAGGCCCGTGCAATTCTGTCCTTTCTCAGGGTTCTGTGTAAAGAAATCACGGTCTCTGAGGCACTTCTATCCAAACCACGGGCAGGACTGGGTGCTCCTTTCCTAAAGACCAATTCTGTGACTGGAGACCAGTTTCCTCACAGAGTTGTCTCAGAGGAGTCTCCAAAGGCCCCTGACTGACTCCTCAGCTCTTGTATGTGAGCAACTGAAGACTCTGTCAGAGGTTCCCGGCCTCCACGAGGAACTTTCTTGGTCTTGCGCAGTGCCCAGATCGAGCCCAGAGAGCAGATATCTATTGGGTGAGCAGGCCAGGCCTCAGAGACAGTATCAGACTGCTTTCCTCCTCGTGGCCGCTCCCCCACATGTCACTTCGTGAAAGCTGCTTGTTTTGTGGAAACAAACACATTTTGGTTCCTTTTTGGCTCAGTGTAGCTGGTGGAAAAGCCAAGTTGAATCCCATTCTATTTCATGAATCATCCCTCGGATCTGCCAGCCGAATTCTGGCTGAGGCCACTTGTTTTAGGAGAATGAGGTGCAGAGCAGGGAGAAAGTGTGTTGAGTCTCAGATCCCAGGCCGTTTGCAGCGCCGTTTGGAAACGGTTTTGACCGAAAAGCTGATCACATCTGAGATAGGCGTCAGCAAGACAAGATAAATATTGAACTTCGTGGTGGAATTTAATAGAACCAGAGCTTGGAGGATGAGTCACTTTAAGGACAGTTGCTATAAAACCGCTCTTCCCCCAAAGCTCCTTTAAACAATGGAGATATGAACTCAGTCCAGAAATCTCCACTGCTTGGTAATGAAGTTGTGTGAACTATGTACTTCATAGGTGGATGGTTTTAAATTAGACAGAAAGCATTGTGGGTCACTGGGGCTTCTCCTAGATGGGGAGAGGAGAAGCATAAAGCAGGCACCTTGAGCAGAATGTCACCAAAGCCAAGATACGTTTGGGGGAACTTATAATTCTGAAAATGTATGCCCTTCTCCACATAAGAAGCATATTTAATTGAAATTATGGTATGTGTGACTCTGTACAAGTTCAGTGGGGCTGCTTCTAGCTTTGCAGTACTGGGGTTTTATTAGAATGACAGGAAATAGAAGAATTTACTTCTTCAATGGACTGGCATAAATGTAATGACCTTGATTCATTGGCCGGGCAGCCTGGTAAGACGGGATGATATGGGTACGGTGTTAAGATGCCCGCCTTTGTAGGTCCAGAGCAGAGCATGGGCCTGGCACATGGCGGGCTCCCAAAACGTATTTGTTGAACGTAAATGGAGGCATGAGCGAACAAACACAACCATGGATCTGGCACTAAGAAAGAGGATCTAGGTTGGGCAGGCCTGTTGGCTTTCTGTAGTCTTCCCATGATCTAGAGAGATTCAGCCCTTGGTTTCAAGGGTCTAAATGTTTCAAATTAGGAAACCTTATGGGAGGTATTAGTTTTCTCTCTTTTTTTATTTATCTGAGAGAGACAGTGAGAGATTGAGAGAATGAGTTGGGGGAGAGGCAGGAGGAGAAGGGACATGGGACTGGATCCCAGGACCCTGGGCTTATGACCTGAGCAGAAGTCAGATGCTTAAGTGATAGAGCCACGAAGGTGTCCGGTATCAGTTTTCTATACTACCTGCTACATTATCACAAACGTAGCGGCTTACAGCAGCACAGTGTGCTAGCTCTCGGGTCTCCAGCCACGGGTCCCGCACCACTCACCTGGGTTCTCCGATGCCAATCTCACAAGGCTGAAATCGGGGTGGTGGCCCCGAGGAGCTCTCACCTGGAAGCTAGAGTCTTCCAACCAGCGTGGATAGTTGTGGCAGAATCCAGTTCCTCATGGTGGTAAGATTGTGGTCCCTGTTTCCTTGCTGGCTGTCACCTCCTCATTCCATACAATGTATCAGCTCTCCTCTACTTGGTTTTGCTCGGAGTTCTGCACTTGCTTCCATCACCAGGCCTTTGCTGATGGAGCGCCATCTTCCTCTGTGTTGTTATTTACCCCCATGCACGACCCTACACATGGTTCTCCTCCTCTGGGAAGTCTGCCCAGATTCCGGAGCCATGATGGCTCCATGATGGCTTTTATGGGAACTGTTTCCGATACTCTTTGTCTTCAGATCACTTGTTTAGACAATTTAAAGTTCTTTGTGTAATCTACTTCACAGATTATGTTACAAATGCATAAAGAGGGCTGAGCCATTAGCGTTACTAATTTGTAACCTGGAATCTTCCCTAGAGATTGCGTGTCTAAACCTATAGTTTTAAGACGCAGAAAGAGACACAAATGGGTTATAAGCTTTACCTAAGTCTTATAGATAGATCTCTCCTTTACATTTTCTGTGGCCTTTAATAGTGACTCAGTAATTATTTGAGAAAGAAATAAAAGGCAATATGGAGGAAAGGAAGAAGGAAAGGAAGAAGGGAGAAAGTTGATATTTTCTCTCTAGAAGATTTTCCATTTACATATCCTATGTGAAACTGCCAGTTTTTCAGTCCCGCATTGTTCCTCTGGAGTGATGTTTCTCAGATGTGTACTCCAAATTATCCCAGGATTCAGACACCAGTGGGAACCTACCACAGGGGTGTGAGGGCACTGTGCAAAGATGTCCCATATAAACAAGGCACTTTGAAGCTTTTTTACCTCCTAAGTTAATGCAGAATTTGTATCCTCCATAAGATCTATCTCTTTAAACTAAAATTATGGAACAAGTATGAGGGTTAGTATTTTCTCTCACCATGTCATCCAGAAAACACGATGGGGATGGAGCCAACTTTTCGTCCATGACCTTGCTTCCTCCCAGACAGAACCACTGACACAAACAGATCTACTGCAGGGGTCCTGGCTCATAGTCTTTCAGTTAGAGGGCTTGATGTATGGAATTTTTCAGATCAGGTTTTATTTGAGCAGTAGGTTCAACATCTAAAAGAGATTGAAGGCTATCATGTAGGCCAATGTTTTGTGGCCTCTGTGTGTGTGTGTGTGTGTGTGTGTGTTTAATCTTTGGGAAGAAGCTTATAAAACACACAACTTCTGGTTGACATGGCAGCGGTAACACACAAGTTCATCTGTTCCCTCCCAACCTCCCAATACTTCACTGTGATGATGTGATATCTCACACACACACACACACACACACACACACACACTCAAATGCATGAAACAAGAGAGAAGAAGACAGCAACAAAATTTCGGAAAGCCGTTGAGGAAGAGTAACTGTCTTAGCAAAATGAAAAATAAAAGCTTAAACTCAAGCAGGCAGCTGGCAGAGGTTCTAAACAAGCTTATTCATATCCTGGAATCACACAGAAACTCGGAATCTGGAGGCATCTGAAGACGATGGGGCTTACGAAGGAAGGATTAAGTGGAATTCTGAATGAGAAGGTAGATACTTCAGGCCCTCTGCCTGAAGTGTGACCGGTTGAGTGACTGCCCTTCCGCCATGCTGACATTAGCAACCCGCTGGGGGTAAGGGTGGCCCAGAATGACTTTGGTCTTGAGGACACCAGACACCACACTGAACACAGGAGGATTAAGTGAAAGTCTAAACACTGAGGGTTGAACCCACTCTCTCTGAGTATTCTTTCCCACTCATTGTCCAGAATTTTATCAGATTTATATCCCTCTCCCCACTAGACAAGAGATTTGCAGACTCCATCTGGAAAATTCAGTCTAAAGAAGTAATTGATAGATGGCAGTCTCTCCACGGGCATCCACTGAAATACCCACAATGACATCTGTACATTGACAGGCACACCTACGTTCATGGCTTCTTAATGAACATCTTGGTGTCACACTCTTAAGTATGAGTGGGCACCCGTGACTCAGCATTTCATGAAAATACTGAACACAGAGGACACTGTACAAACCAAAAAAAGCGCTCGGAGAAGACAGAGATAGGCCAGTGGGAACATTCAGACAGCAAAAGCAGATATTGCAAATTAGAAATAAGAAAGCAGAAATAAAATTTAAACAATGTGCTTGAAAAATAACGTTGAGGAAGTGTCTAGGGTCCAAAGGAGAAGGGGTGGAAATAGAAAATATGGAAACAAAGTGAGAGAATTAGGGGATGAGTCTGGCAGGTAAAATCCTGTAGGTAATACTTTCAGAAATAGAAAAGAGGGTAGAGAACCTTTCAAGAGTTAAACTTCAGAACTGGAAGACGTGAGTGTTCCCATCTGGGAAGGGGCTACTATGACGATGATCTACATCTCCAGGTCAGAGAGGGAGGTCATAAAGAAACACCTGGGCAACAAAATGGATTTGAGGGCAAAGATTCAGAAAAGACTTCAACGTTCTGAGGGAAGGAGTGACTGGGTGGCTCGGTCAGGCATCGTGCCTTCGGCTCAGGTCATGATCCCAGTGTCCTGGAATCAAGTCCCGTGTCGGGCTCCCTGCTCACTGGGGAGTCTGCTTGTGGAGTCTGCTTCTCCCTCTCCCACCGCCCCTCCCAGAAATTGTGCTCTCTCTCTCTCTCAAATAAATAAATAAAATCTTTAAAAGAAAATTAAAAATATTCTGAGAGAAAATGATATATTTTATACACAGCTGACATGTCTGCCAAGTGTAAAAGTAAAAAAGATAAAACAAACAAGACACAACTTTATAGCAATTCAAGGCCTTGAGTAATTATCTCCCACACATGGGCTCTCAGAGAGCTCAGGTTTCCACTTTGGGTGTATAGAGTTTTGCAAATCAATTAATGAGAATTACACAAGAGGCCAAGTACATTGAAACCCTGAGATAATTACTAACTCGAGCAAAGCTAAAGGGTTTTTGAAGGAATAGGTTGCCTTCATAATGACCTAAGTGGTCAACTCTGAATAATACTTACACATTCATCATACTTATTTATCTGCTCCTGAACCATGATATCTCTCTATGGGAGAATAATGATAGTGGAGTGTGTGTGTGTGCCTATGTGTGTGTGCACGCACACTTGGTAGACAGGGTGTGGTGCTTAGGCAGACAGGGTCTTAGTACCCAGAATAGAAAGCCAACATAGAAATCTTAAATACATTAGCATGTAGAAATAGCGAAATACCGAGATGAATTCCTAAAAGACTACAAGTGTTCGCTTCTGGCAAACAGAAACTAGGACAGAAAATAGGATATAGCGAGGGATTTCATTTTATTAGAAACCTTACAGGTCCCCTTGGCTATGTCATATAAAGATTTTGACAAAAAAAGAATTAAAGAGCAGAAATAGAAGTTCTTGGATTTTTAAGAAGCTATTGTTAATGGCACACACTTGCTCACCCCCACTGACGTCAAGTCACCTGCACGTTTGCTGGGGAAGAGACCACGTCAGCGTTTGCCCTGCAGGCTCCTCTTTGAGTCTGTGTTGGGTATGGAGTCACATCTTAACTGCCGCGAGGGGAGATGCTTCTGGAAAGAGATGAAATGGGGTCTGGCCCATGCCAGTATCAATAGACCCAGGCATGTGGGGTTTTCTGCATGGACACTGGATGTGCCCTTTCTCCTTGGGGATTAGCTTACTGCCCACTGGACAGCAGATCCTTTTGGATTGCTTCTGCTTTTGAAATAAGCAGATCCTGGCTATTGTCTCGGCCTGACTGGATCAACGCCCGGGTTACTCTCCGTTCTACTTCCGGAAGCCTCCCACAACTTTTCTCGTGATGTCTCAGCTCTCCAGGCACAGTGCCTTTTGCTCATAAATCCCTATTCCTTTGTTCTTAGCTTAAACGTCTTTTTCTCCTCTTCTCGTTTGCTGTTTTATTTCCTTACTCTACTTCCTTCTTATCATGGCTTCTCTTTTATCCCTCCTACCTGTGCCTCTATTTTCATCAGTCCGCCTGCACCAGGATGGGATTTATAATATTAATTTTGATCATTAATTTATCACATTCCTAAATACTTTAACAGAAGCCTTTCTTGCAGGATGGGTTCCCAAATGTGAACTTTATATTTTTATGATATTCAATGTCAAGAAACCATCTATATTTTAGTGGTGACAGCAGCAACCCGTGTTTGCTCTCCTTCCACCGCCCCCACCCCCCGTGTCTGTGCCTTTCATTTCTTCTTGTCTTCTATAGGAGCTGGCCTGGCCTCGTGGTCACTGAACAGAATATAGCCCTAAAAGTTCCAAAACAAACACTTTTTTTTTTTGGACATCAAAAAAGGTAACAAATTGCCTATGATTTTCTTTCAGTGAAGTACCTAGCAAGCCCCAGGAGATTCTCCAGATTTCAGTCAATATAAATAAAAAAGAAAAAAAATAATGCTCTCTACTAACATTGGTTTTGGGGGAAACCAATGAAAGCTGTGACATGACACTAAGAGCTCAAAGGTCTTGGGACGACCCAGTAAAGGGAACCAGTCCCCTGCTGTGCTGAGACCCACGACTAACATGGCGCCAGGCAGGTGGGCTGGACAAAAGCCATGGAAAAGCAGCATAACATGAACGGCCCCTCCTGTCCCTGACTCGGGGAGTCAGGAGGGAAGCACGGTGTGTTCGCCAGGGGGTCCTCCATGGTTGGGGGTGAGGGGCGGACATGGCAGGGTATGAAGACATCAGAAAGAACTCTATCCCAGAGAGGGGCACGTTCTCAGAGCCACGCATGCCACCATTTGGAGCTCAGGCCTGAGACACAGTGGCCCATTCTAGAGAAGTCGGGGACGAGTAGTGAGGCAAGACCTGACTTGGCTCCAGACGTGGGCTGAGAGAGTTGGCGCTGAGAGGGAGGGGAGGGCATTGGGCAGAACATCAGGACAGAGCATGCAGGCAGCTGTGGATATAAGAAGGAGGACTTTACTTGGAAATAACCTGTAGGCAGCTGTACTCCCGGTCAACCTGAGTCCTGGGGAGAGGACTTGCATGCACGGAGGAGGGCAGAGGGCGCCTTACCTTCTAGACTCACAGAGTGGGCCCTTGAAGGTTCATCTTAGGGCCCCCTGGAGGCCAGGTTGGAGAGTGCAGGCACCTGGTCCCGGTGTGGGTGCAGGAGAGAGTTTTGGCTTCTGGCAGACAGAGGAGGTGCCTCCTGCTAACTTAGGTTTTCCTGGGGATGGCGAGCAGAGCCAAGGCTCTATCGGGGTGATGGGAGATGGGGGTGGGTGGGAAGGGGAAGTGGAAACATTGCTTTCTTCAATTTCAGGGCCTCAGGGAGGACAGAGAAAAGTGGTTGAAGCCGAGGGTGAGGATTTAAAGGAGTAATTTTGCTTGTTTTCATCGCCGTCATTGGAAGCGCCCTCATACACTCCAAGTAATTCGTAATGGCCCATCCTGATGATTCCCGGTACAATCCCACCGGACTCCAGGTTGTGGTATTCTGGCCAAGGTTCCGTAAACCATGCCAGGCCTGTCCCAGAAATTTGGCCTCTTAGGCCAAGTTTAGGAGAGGGAGACCTCTCATCTCCCCTTCCCGGCTGTTCAGAGCAAATGACAGAGTCTTCTCTGCTTCTAGCCTGATTCCAGGAAGAGAAAAGATGTCCATGGTCCCAGAGACACACTAAGTGGCACGCAGATATTTCCAGATAGTGTGGAACTATCCAGATAGTGTGGAACCCTTCCTCCACCAGAACTGTTCACACAGAGCCATCGACTGTCACTCAGCAAATGCTTAGCGAACTAGCTCTCCTACCCACAGAAGAATTGACGATCCTGTTTAATGAAGACACATATGATGGGGAATGCAAAGCAATACTTGAATCAATGGTCATGATACGCTGTGTAATATATATATACGTATGCAATTAAGAAAACCTTATAGGTTTTCAGGATGCTTCATTTTTTGTGGGCAAAGAGAAAAGTAGATATTATGTTTATGCTTACCCTTTTGTCCAATATGGTTCGTTTTTTAAAAGTTTGTGTGCTACATGGATGAGCTTCTCTTACCTGGAAAATCGCATTATGTGTGATGCTTTTTTCCCCCAAGATGGCAAATGAAGTGTTGCCAGATACACTCCAATTACTGGTTTTCCTTTAAACTGCTTCTTACATTCCCACCCAGTCTACATCTTGGCCCTGCACACAAATTTTCTCCATTTCATCTTTTTTTCTTGGTTAAAAGCAAGACCATCAATAACTTTAGATGAAAACTGTTCATGGTAGCACGCTTAGATAATCTGGCTTGAAGGCTCTGATTGATTTGGGGCTGAAGAGAAATGCAAAGTGCATGAATTGTGTCTCTTCTTGCTCCAGAGCGAGTGGCCAAGTGCCTCCATAGGGCCTCCAGCTTTTCATCTGGCACCTGTTGTTTCACACAATTTTGTAAGCTGTCTTCTTCTAATAGTTGAAATTATATTTCTGCAGTGCTCCCACAAGCAATCAAAGCGACACGGCCACTCAGTCCCAAAGTCTGGGCCTCATCAGAACTGTGTCCAGTACCGAGATGTGATACAGGATGCTTATTGCTTTTTCTCTAGTCTAACAGCTGCAGAGAATCTCCATAAAAGGCAAGTGCAGATGCCAAGCGGGGGAACTCTAGAAATAGCCACATGCAATTTAAAAGTTTTATTGCAGATAATGTGACCCTACTAAAACTTGGCTTTCTGATGGTGCCTCGACTTCCAGACACTGGGGTTCTGGGATTAAAGGGTTATTTGGTCTTTTTCTACAGGTCAAATTCTCACCAGGCACAGGTCATGCTTTTGTTGTAAGATCTGCCTGTCCTCATAGAAACATGTTCACCCTTCAAGCGTTATGGTTTCCACTTAATCTTTATTTTATTATGTTCCCACATAGCACCATATGATATCAGGAAAATACAGGGAACTCAGCAAGCGAATGCTCTGACAACAAAACTGACTCTGTGTGTATGTGTGTGTGTGCACATACATGTGTATAAAGGGCACCGAGGGTATGATAAGGGCACAGAAGGTAACTTAATGCCACGGAAAATGAGTTAAAATTCTGAATACTTCTCACTTACTCTTAGGGATTCTTTTGGAGCTTCAAGATTTAAAGAACTTCTCCAATGCTTAGTGAAATAAATTTCAACTGTATTGATTCTGAGATCATCTTATTGTTGGAAGGGAGATCTAAAATGAATTTACGCCTGAGCCAATCCTGGTTTAACGTGTGAAATCAGACACTAGTTTGTGGTGTCTTAGACATGTTTATCTGTGTGGGGCCCCTTGCTGCCCACAGGATGGGTCCCTGCCTCCGGGCCGTTCAGGCATGAATGTTCTCCTCTCTGCTTCCTTCTGCTCATTCCCTGTCAAAGCCTAACAGTAGAAGGGAGGAGAAGGGGTCTGAACACAAAGAAATGTCGATGACTAATTATCATTTAGAGACATCCCTATCCCTATCCCAGGGTATTTCCAGTTTCTTAGGGCTTGAAACGTAAATTGAGGACGTAAAGATTTGTTATGGAATTTTGGACAAAAACCAGTGGTTAGTTGAGTAATTTCTTTTAATAATCCAGATCAATTGTTGACATCATTCATGTTTACTAATGTGTTTCCCATGACTATGGTGGTTTACTTTGGACATGAAGGGCAAACTTGACTTTAGACGTTGGAGTTCTCTGACAAATTTTCTTTGCAAGCTCTATCGAATATCACTTCCTCTATAAGCTAAATTACAAATTATCCAATGTTATGACTGAATGCTTGTGTTCGCCCTCACCCGCCGCCAGAGTCACATGTTGAAATCCTAACCCCCAATGTGACGGTCGTGGAGATGGGACCTTTGAGAGCCAATTAGGTTCAGACCAAGTCATGAGGGTGGGGTCCTCATGACAGAATTAGTGTTCTTAGATGAAAAGGAAGCGAGACCGGGACTTCTTCTCTCTGCCCTATGAAGACACCGGGAGGAGGTTCCTCGTGGCAAGCCAGGAACAGACTTGTCACCAAGGATGTGAATCTTCTGCCATCTTGATCTTGGACTTCCCAGGCTTCAGAGCTGTGAGAAGATACATTCCTGTGATTTAAACCAGCCAGTCTGTATTATTTTGTTATAGTAGCCCAAGCTGACTATCACAGCCAATATAACTGGCCTGGTGACCTCAATTCTGAGTAGATTTCTCCAAGGAAACAAGAGCTTGTAGTCTGATTCGCTGAGGAGCATTGGCACATGACCAACCATGCTTGATGATGCTCCTGAGAGGAGAGGAGGCGAGGCACTTTATAAATGGGAACAACTGGAAAGAGCATTATTAACAATCATGGTAGAACACACGTAACATAAAATATACCATTTTAATCTTGTGTAAGTCAACAGTTGGGGGACATGCGACATGTTCATACTGTTTGCTATCATTGCCACTAACCATAGGCAGAACACGCCTCATCTTGTCAAACTGAACCTCATTACCTGTTTAATAATAACTCCTCTTTCCCTCTGCTCAGCCCTGGGAAACTGCCATTCTTTCTGTCTCCGAACCTGATTCTTCTAGGGACCTCACAGCACTGGAATCATACAGCCATCGAATTTTCGTGACTGGCTTATTTTAGTTAACATAATGTCCTCAAGGTTCATCCACATTCTGCCTGTGTCAGAATTTTCTTCCTTTTTTAAGGCTGAGTCATAGTCCAACCTCTGTAAATACAGGATTTTTAACCCATTCATCTATTTGGGGACACTTGGGCTATTTCCATCTTCAGGTTTTTTTCAAATGATGCCGCTATGGACATGGGTACATCTATACCCTTGAGACCCTGCTTTCCGTTAGTCTGGATACACATACAAAAGGGGAACTTCTGGATCACAGAGTAATTCTGTTCTTTATTTTTCGAGCAGAAAAGAGCATTTAAACGTTCTTTTCAGATCCCAGGCAACAGCACCACAGGTGTATTTGTCTGTCTGGTCTATGGGCACAGCTCTGTGGCTGACAGCAAGCCTCTTATTTGCATGATGGCCAAAAGATGAGTAGGGGCTGGGCATCTTGACCATTCTAAAGAACCAAGAACCACAGAATCATGGATCTGTAAAGTTAGGATGGTACACCAACAGTTTGTTTGGTTGACCCGTCCTTCTGCAATTGTCCTTACTTAACAATATCATCCATTTCATGCCAAGAAGTTACACAACTAGAAAGTGAAGAAACAGAGTTCACACATGAATGTCTTGTTTCTGATAAAGTGTCTCTCTTGCATGATGCCATTTCTTTATTCTCAGAGTTAGAGAATTGGAGGATATTGAATTAGAGACCAGCTGAGGCACTGGTTTCCAAACTTGTAAAAATGGAGACATCCTTTGCTCAAATACAGATTGACCCAAAAATGCCAGGTCATATTACATGCAGAAGAAGGGTACCTTGACTCTTTCTTTTCCTTTATTCAAATCTGGGGAGAGCTTTGCTGGTCTTTATGGAGCAGTCTGAAACTCCCACCTCAATGTCTTCATTTTGCAATGAAGGAGACGAGGCTTGTGGGCAAGTGGTGTGGGAGTTGAGGTTACTTTTCCAAGACTGATAAAGTATGGTGGGCAAGCTTGGTCTAGGATATCCACATCCGGGGGCTCATTCCTGAGCACTCTCACCACTATGTAATGCTACCAAAGCTTCAGTCATCCTTGCTTTTATCTAAATCTTAAAGAAAGAGAAATGCCACTCGTTGAGCTATGAATTGCTATTCATAAGGTAAAAACTCTATTTTCCAGGGAATCTGGTTTCATACTGTTGCAAATCTCTAGTGAACAGAGGGGATGTTACATTTTCTTAGACTTTAGGAGGAACTGGGTTTTTGGAGTTAATAATGATATTGTTGTGTCTATTTATTTATTTATTTATTTATTTTTTAAGATCTTATTTATTTGAGAGAGAGAGATCACAAGTAGGCAGAGAGGCAGGCAGAGAGAGAAGAGGAAGCAGGCTCCCCTCTGAGCAGAGAGCCCGATGTGGGGCTCGATCCCAGGACCCTGAGATCATGACCTGAGCCGAAGGCAGAGGCTTAACTCACTGAGCCACCCAGGTGCCCCTGTTGTGTCTATTTAAAAGACAGACAACAGAGAAACGATGGAAACTACTTCCCCGTATGACCCTGTCTCTAGCGCTGCTGGCACTGGGCAAACCCAAGTTCCCCAACGCTCCCACGTGAAATCAGGAAGAGGACACCATGTTTGAATTTCTCAATATGCAACTGATTAGTCTCCCAGCTCCCACATCTTCCTCTGGCATATGAGGATTCTGATGCCTTCATTTGATGTTCCACTTCAGGGTCCTTCTCTGGATAGATACTGGGAATGGGAGATTAATTCATCCTTTTGAAAAGAGTTTATCTTTCTGTTATTTTTGCCTGTCTCGATCTGTCCACTCACAGTCATTCCTTCAGATAGAATTGATGGCCCCATTAGAGTTCGGAAAGTTCTTGCCATCAAATTTTTCTGAAACCTGCAAGTCCCAGAACATTAAGAAGTATTAAAATAATAGGTCTCTGTGACTTTCCCTTTAGGGGAAAGCCAAGCATTCTCTTCATCTAAATAATAAAATGGAATATGGCCCCTGAAGTTGGGATTAGGGTTAGGATAGTTTTCTGGCTGTAGGGATGCAGAGATGGGGAGAAATGAGCCCCGTCTGCTGCAGGACATTGCTTTTGGCTCTCTCTCCCCCACAAGGCTTTCCTACCACGCAGGTGGCAATTCAAGCAATGAATAGGTTCTCAGAGGTAACGGTTGCACTAATCCATCTGCTACTTTATCTATAGGTTAGAGGATAAGGCAGAACTTTATGCAGAAGAAGGTTTCTCTTTCTTTCCCTACAGGATTTTATTCCATTTTTTTTTAAGTGGGTAAAAGACTTGCAGTCCTTCTTGACTCTTTGGGACTTACTTCTTTCTTTTCTCTTCTCTGTGCTCCAATGGGTAGCTGGGACCCCGAGGAGGTGACCAAGGGCGGAGTCTCGTGAGGAAGACAATCATCCTACTTCCTAGTTCCTTGAACTAGGAATTCCTTCCCTCTCAGCCTAAAAGCTAAGACACCAGCTGCTTTCTTTGAGGATGCTTAATGAGTTTCCTATAGTCCCTGGGGGGTGTGAACAAATTCAGCCGTGTTTACAAGTAATGCCTGTCAGGATGCAAAATACTGCAGAGGCGGTAGGGCTGGAAAGCTCAGAGTCTTTCTTTGTTAGTTCTTATTCCCATGGCTTATAGCACTCCTTCTACTCAACCAAGTAGGGGAAACAAAACAAAACAGCTCAAAACAATTTAACAAATAATTAGCAAGTCCCTGTTCTGAACTAGGCATTGTGTGAGCTGGAGTACAGTGGTAAACGATACACACTCAGAACTGTCCTTCCTAGATCTTATGTCTATCAGGGAAGCAGAAATTTAAAAAGTAATTTCACGGGACATTAGGGACAATTTATAAAGGGAGAAAGATTATGAAAAGTGGGTGATCCTTGGCTTTTGCGGGCCACAAATGATAATCAAAAATACTTGCTAAAACCTAAAGTACAAAAGCATCAAAAGCTTCATACGAGAGTGTAGATAATGAGGAATCCAGGTGGGAACCAAGGCTGATCATGGGTTATAATCTCCCTAAATTAAACACGATGTAAGAACACATGTTGGGATCAGGAAAAAAGTCACCGTGGTGATGCATGATGCAAAAGGATATGCCTGACAGAAGCCACGCCACTGTCTTAAAAGAGAAATGTCTAATACCGCAGGTGCTTTGAGAGTTCCCCGTGAAAGCACAAGTACTTGGAAATTAAAAGTGCTTCGGGAATCCCGATTCTTCAAATAGGCCATGTTTTTCAATGCTGTTATTCTGTCAAAATCCAGACAATGATGAAGTGATCCCATCCTTCTTTTAAAAAACAACAATGGCAACAACAACATGCATTATAGGTCTTGACAATTAGAAAAGACCTTGCAGATGATCTCTTTTTAATTCTCTCAAGGGGTCTGACTCTGTTATTCTCCTTTCCTCCCCCCATGTGTTTGGCACTAAGATTTCTAAGACGAATACCCAGTGTAGCTAACATGAAAATCGTCTTCATTGCGCCCTGTACTGTGTTAAGCCATTTCCACGCCTCATCTCAGCTGAGGCAGGCCAAGCCTCTTTTCTTATCTCTTGTAGATAAAGTATCAGATACAAAGGGTTTCATAATTTGCAGGGAAGTGACAGAGTGGGTATATGTCTGATTCCAGAGTCAGTATCATACGATTACATGATAGGTCCTCTCCCATCGAATTAATTTAATTTTAGTCTTTCTATGAAGCAATTTTAGCATGCCTAATGGAAATTTAACAAAGTGGGGGAAACCTAAGAATCAAGCCCAGTAGGCTTCAAAGCACAAATGAACTTTAAAAGTTGGGGCTGAGTCCCACCATTCAGGAAGATGGATGAAATACGGTGGTCTCACCCAGCATCAGCCCACATTGTCCCATGAGGATTGCGTCTCCAGACCTAGCTCTTAGCTATAAAGGTGTCATTCCCCCCTCCCCCGGCTGATGAAAAGATGAGAAAGGGAAAGGATACTCCGAGAAAAAGTACTTGAAAGAGGAAATACAAGGTGGTAAGGTGACAGAGACTCGCCAAACGCTTGGTAATCTGTGTGAAGGGGACCTCTCTCAACAGGTCTTTCCATCTGTTAGCTCTGTTGAGATGTAATTGATAAAATTACAATATATGATGAAATTATAATATATTTAAAGCATACAATATGATGATTTGACATAAGCGTACTTTATGGAAGGATTCTCGCCGTAAAGTTCATTAACACGGGCATTACATCACACACTTACTTGTGTGTGTGTGTGCGCGCGGGAACACTCAAGTTCTACTCTTGGCACGTTTCAGTGATATGATACAGTGTCATTAGCTAGAACCACCAGGTTAGGTTATACGTTAGATCCTCAGACTTTACTGACTTTATAACGACAGTTTGTACCTTTTTACCAACATCTCCCCATTTCCCCAACTTCCAGCCTCCTGGCAGCCACTTTGCTATTCTTTGTTTCTATGAGTTTGACTGATTTATTTATTTATTTATTTATTTTTAAAAATTTTTAAAAGATTTTATTTATTTATTTGACAGAGATCACAAGTAGGCAGAGAGGCAGGCAGAGAGAGAGGGGGAAGCAGGCTCCCTGCTGAGCAGAGAGCCTGATGCGGGGCTCGATCCCAGGACTCTGGGATCATGACCTGAGCCGAAGGCAGAGGCTTTAACCCACTGAGCCACCCAGGTGCCCCTATTTATTTAATTTTTAAAAGATTCCTCACATAGGCGATGCCATCCATTATTTGGCTTTCTCTGTCCGGCTTATTTCCTGATTGCTGTCTTTGTAAGACGATTCCTCTGGACACAGACATGAACAAAGGGAAGGCAGGGTGAAGACACAAGGAGAAGTTGGCCATCTACAAGCCAAAGAGACGTCTGAAACAGACCCTTCCTGCACAACCCTTGGAAGGAACCCAACCAACACCTCAATCTTCAACTTCTAGACCTCCGAGCTGTGAGAAGGTAAGTTGCTATTGTTTAAACTGTCCAGTTTGTGGCATTTTGTTATGACAGCCTCAGCAAGCTGGAATGGCATGCCTCGCACACACTGTCCCCCAGATCCCCGTTTGTGATTGTGTCTCTACGTCTGAGCTGCCCAATATGGTAGCCATTAGCTACATATATCTATATAAATTAAATAAGTAAAATTAAAATACAGTTGCACTGGTCATATTATTTCCCATACGTGCCAGTGATTGCTGTATTGGACAACAGGGAGTGTTATTCTGTCACCACAGAAAGCTTCATTCAACAGTGGTGAGACTAACCCTCATGTGATCTCCCCGTATACTACAGAGAGAGAAGATACAGACTCTGGGACCAAAATGAATGTTGAGTAAATTTTTAAGACTTAAACTGGGAGAATTATGTAGCATGTTTGTTTAAGCCTCACCATGAGTAGTTTCAAAAAGAGGTGCTGTGTGTGTGTGTGTGTGTGTGCAAGAGGGCCATCCCTTTATGAAGTTACATTTCACCTTGAGCCAAATTTCTAAGCCTTCACATCTTCTAGCTCGTGTTTCTCGTTCCCCACCTTCAGTATTCCAATTTAAGTCCCATGTGATTCATTGTTTTAAGTGGGCCAATTCCTACAATATATGGCAAAAATTTCAACCTCCCTTAAGAATGAGACTAAATCCTACATTCTAATGGTGAGAGAACAACAGAACCTCTGTTTTAGATGAACAGTGAAAAGCTGGATATGAAAAGGGTCAGAGATTTCCCAAGCAGTGGTTTCCGGGACAATGTATGTGTGTTCGTGCTCTTACAGGAATTATGGGGCAGTAAGGAAGAAATACGAAGCAAATGAGAACAAAATGTGAAGAGGAGTGGGCAGAGGGGAAAGGGAGAACTCCAGGTGGGAATGGAACTGGCGGATTAATTATCTCAGAAAACATACCATTTGAGCGAATTTCCTGAAGTCTGAAGGGAGAGAACACCTCTCTGAGTTCCCAGAAAGAAATCTGAGTCAAGCCGAGGCTAAGATGTGAACAGGACCCATCCACTTCTAAAGATCTACAATAAATTAAACAATTCAAGAGGAAAAAGGGAGACACAGGGGAAGTTAGCACCAAGGAGTGGTTACAGCTTATCCCTGATTTATTGCAAGGCAGGCTTGTCCTCTTCAGTAGAATTTTGCCCAGCGGCTGAAGGTCAGCGTAATAAGCAGGTTAGGCAGGGCTCACATGGAGGGGAGAGTGTACGGGAAATGGAGAAAGGAAGGGTTGCCCCTCACTCATAGAAGATAGGCTTGGCCTCACATGGGTGCTTGTGGACTGGGAAATCCCAGTAGCTAAGTCTATGCGCTCCTAAGCCCTTTCCAGCATTTCATAATAAGCACCTAATGATGGAGGCTACGGATCCCGGAACAGTGAATTGCTGGGAAGGCTTAACAACCAGTTCTCACAGGCAGAGGGAGGATACTCCAGATTTGCAGTTTCCATGCTCTAAATATTCTCTCCATAGCTGACTTCCAGTTGCCAACATGGAATCACTGAAGGTTGGGTTGGGAGGCACGTCCCGACACCTGTTGGGGACTCTCCTGAGATTCCATTCAGCTCTGACACTAATGACCCAGAGCTAGCACAGACCCTGCAGGCTAAGGGCAAGTCCCTTCACGAGGCTGTCCCGACTTTAGACACCAGCCACCAAATTTGGGGATCCGCCAGCCACCTGCCCTTCTGCCTAGCTGACTACAAATGTGGGGCTTCCCACAGTCGCCCCAGGTTCGGTAATTTGTCAGAACAGCACACTGAACTCAGGGGACCACCGAGGAAATGATTACCATTTTATTATAAAGGATATTTATGAGTAGTCGAATGACCAGGTACATAGGGCAAGGTCTAGTATGGTCTCAAGGGTGGGAGCCTCTTTTCCTGTAAAGGGGCCACCTCTCTATGAAATGGTCCCCAGCCGGGAAGCTCCCATGAGCCTCAGGATCCAGACTTTTATATGGAGATTCGTTATATAGGCATGACTGATTAGACCACTGGCCACGTGATGAACTCAGTCTCCAGTCCCTCTTACTCCAGAGGTCAGAGGATTGGCTGAAAGTTCCAACCCTCTGGTGACATGTCTGGTCTTTCCAGTGTCGTCAGACCTTCCCTTGAAGTGATAAAAGGACTCATCATGGGTCATCTCATTGGTACAAACTCAGGTATGTTGTCAAGGGGCTTGTGATGAGTCACAAGAGATACTCCTACTACTCAAAAAATTCCAAGGGTTTTGGAGCTTGGTGCCAGGACTTGGGGACAAACACCAGTTATATTCCTTCCTTGGTCACAGAAAGAGATCCGTGTGATATACTCTTGGGAGCTGGTGGGCGTTGGCTCTGGCACAGCGCCGTGGCTTGGCTCTTGATTCTCCTGAAGAGACTTAAAAATACAGCTATCTGGATCTCAGCCTCAGGGGTTCCACCTTAATTAGTGTGGGGACCAACCAGGCACTGAAGTTCTAGAGGCTCCCAGGACGTCCTAATGTGCAGCAAGGCATGGTTTCTACAGGCTGAAGCCTGTCTCCTCCTCCAGAACCTCCCTCAACAGTCTGCAGGATAGAAACCCAAAGGGGGAGGAAGTGGAATTAACCCCTTTTTGGTCTTCTGAGAGAGAAGGCAGAGTGGCAAGGGCGGTCCCGGCACGACTTGGGACCAGCCGTCCTGGTCCTGCCTGGGATCTATGAAGCCTGCCATTGCTTGGGGCGCCCAGGCACCCTTCCAGGGCATGAGCACCCCCGCTCGAAGCTTGAACCACCTTCTACATCATCACTATCCTCATCATCCTCGTCACGATAAGACCGAGCATGGTCCAACCTGCCACAGACAAAACTGAACAGGCCCCAAGAGTGAAAGGAACCCTGACCCAAAGCCTTCATGTGGACGCTACTTTAGCGAGCTTTCGGAGTTAGTCATGTTCCTCTTAGGGCAAATAACTACATGATTATCATTCACTATGTGATGCTTTACAGTCTGCATCATTCTTCGAGTTAGGTATTTCCATGGGTTCCTTCTTCCCGTTCCTTCCGTTCTTTGTCTACATGTCACCTTACCAGTCAGAGCTCTCCTGAACTCAGTTTCCCCAACACATTGGTTATCATGTGAAATATTTCACACATGCTTCCTCGTTTACTGCCTGCCTCTCTGTGCTGGGAAGAAAGCCTGGGGAGAACCTACCATAGGAAGCAAGAAGCTTCCTGGGAGGAGGGAAGGATCTGATTGAGATGAGACTTCAAGGTCCACGTCTGTCATTTAAGGCAATGAGCCGTTGCCAGGAAGCTTACAGCCATTGCAAGCATGTGCTAGGTTCAACCAGAGTCTAGTCCCAGAGGGCAGTGTATGGTTTGAAGGGTATGGTGTAGAGGGGGGAGTTCCTCAGGTCCCGTTTGTGCTCCCTTATAATCATCCTCTGGGATGAGAGTGGAACATGCGGAATTACATCATGGAAGGAACTGGAAATCCCAAACTCTTCATGCTGATTAGGAGCTCCGACAACGAATTCTGCTTTGGAAAAGAGAAAGAAAGGAATCGGAAAGGGGAAAACTGTTCACAATGTCTGAGCACTCAGAGCCATGTGTGAACCAACATCCAGACCAGCGGCTTAACCTAGAGAAGGGTGACCCACCACAAGTGATATGTCACACTGACATTTTCCCCCGTGATACTACTGTTGTGGCCAGAGTGGAGCAGCATCAAGGAAGAAGGTGGCAAGTACTTCCATCTTCTGTCGAAGTGCTCACCATGGGGGAAGCCATTCCAGTAGCTGTCAGCAGGCCAGAGACAGCTGTGCTGTTGAGTGAGAGCGGGGAGAAACCTTGGGCCCCCTGGGTGGGCGTCTGGAGAATCCCAACCAGGACAATACACGCAATGCCATCAGTCTAGGGACAGGCGCTCCTGAGGCTCTCTGACCGTGTTCCCACTTCGCAGACAAAGTGGCTTACCCCACACTTGCATCTTGCCATCTCAGACTTGCCTGACCGTTCAGCCAGAGGTTAATGATGCAGTTTTGATACAAAAACACTGGTGGGGGGAGAGGTGGTAAGAGTTAATATTTGTGTGGCTCTTCCCATGTGGCAGGCATGGTTCCAAGTGCCTTATGTTAACTCACTTCCCACCACCTTCTAATCGTAAGGGGGAAGGACGGCTCTGCCCTCTGTTTTACAGTTGGCAAGACTGACACATGAAGAGGCTACGTCATCTCCTCAGGGTCACCCGGCCTAGCGGGTATGAAGGTGGGACATCTGGCACCAGAGCCCAATCGCTAGCCACAATACTCTACTACCTCTTTACAATAGAGTAGATTCTGTTGTACCGCACTGGTAATATTTTCATGAGAATGTTAATGGATGGGTCTGTGCTACAGTGACTCAAGTGAAAGAACTTATTGGAAACTTCCACCCACTACAGTGACAGTGAGAAAAGATTTAGACTCATGTATGCGTATATGCCTTGCATGTCTGGAGAGAATGGGGTTGATAACTCAAAACCAATCTAAACTCTAAACATCCTAGAATACACTAGGATATGTGCTGCCGTAGCGAGCACTAAACATTCTAGAACATTCTAATTCTGGTACACGATGTGTCATCTACCAGATGAGGGGGAAAAAAATCAAAACTCCTGGGATGACAAATTCCTTTATGATCTTGTTCCTGTACTTCTATTTAGCCTCACTTCTATTAACAATTCGCCCCTTTACCCTAAATAAGAGCCCTACTGAAAAGCTGTTCTGTGAAGGGATGACCATGCTTCTTGATGGGAGCACGCTTCTCGACCTTGTTCCTCAATGCTTTTCTGTACGCCCCCCTTCCCTTTCTCTCACTTACCTCACTAACTCATCTTGGCCTCTCAGAACTCAGACAGAAGCTCTCTCCTCTGGGAATCCTCCCAGCCCTCTCCTGTCAAGGCTGAGGTAAAGGTCTGTCCTGGGTAGTGCTGTCTCTCATCATCCTCATCTACTCTCTTGCAGAGAACTTCTCATTCATATTGTATTTGGGGGATTGTCAGTCACACTAGTAGATGAGTGGCCCTTGGTGGGAGCTGCAGGAAAAGGACCTGGTATATGGCGGGGGTTCAATAAATACTTGCTGAGTAAATGTGCCAGTTTATGTGGAAAATATAAAATTAATGTGCTCTGTACTCAGAAGCTACCCGATAACCTTAACTTGGGTGACAAGATTACCAGTAAGTGTTTTTGTCTTCCTTTTCCTTCCAGATTCTTTCCTCTTCCTCCATCCTTCTTTCTTTCCTCTCTCCCTCTCTCCTTCCACACTCCCTCCATCCTTTTCTCCCCCTATTTTTTGTTACATTTGTTTGCTTTTTTGCAATGAATATTTGTTTTGCCATGAGTATTTATTACTTTTATAATTAAGTAAGGCCACAAAAGTGCTCCCATTTAAAAGAATACAAGAAGCATTTGAAGAAGAAACAGATGAACCCAGTCATATCCTAAAACTGACCCACTGATATTTACATGGTTCTCTTCCGATTGTTGATGTTCTGACGAGGACTGCTGGTTGATTGGGCAGGGAGAGAGAGAGGTGGATCCTCAAACATAGAGTTCAGTTTTCAACTCATTTGGTGTTTTACCTGGAATTCTGGGTCCACCTGTAGCTTTGAGTGACCTTCACTCCAACTCTTTGACTCTCCATGTTTTACTGGCTGGGCTCAAGACCCACCCCAGACACAGAGGTAGAGAATCCTCTTCCAAGACTGTCTGTTCCACACATTTTCCCACACATATTAAGTGAGACACAGTAACCCCCCCAATTATTCTCTAGGTTTTCTTCATTATGCTGGGAGCCACGTGGTGAGAGAATGGATTTCTCTTTTGTGAGAGCAACACACAGCAGTGATTGCTTCTCTGAGATAACATGGTATTTCATGGGTAATTAGCTAAGCGGGTCAACCCATCTCTGACTCTGTTGTAGGGCCCTGCCACCAACAGTGCCACAGAGCCCTCACCAAGAGACTGGGGCATGCCTCCTCTTTGGGAACCAACAGGTGGGAACAGCAACTACCAGCTATAGTCAGAAACTCTACTGAGGGAAAAACAAAACAAAACAAAACAAAACAGGAAAAAAGACTAGTATCTGGAATGCCTCCTACATGTTCCGCACCGGGAGGCAATTTCTCCCACCTTATGCGATGTATCCTCTTGGCTTTTCCTGAGGTAGAATTGTCTTAAATTTTCACCTGTGAGGAAACTCAAATACAGGAGAGTTCAAGAATGAATGTGCACAGTCATATAGCTAACCAGTGAGAAGCTGAGTTTGAAACAAAGTCAGCACACTCTTAAAGCTCTGATGGACCACACTGTAAAAGTCAACCAACCCCCCGAATAGGGGAGTCCCTGTCCTAATATGAACACAGTAAGTGATTGGTTGTGGGGTGTCAAGATGCTTCCCTTTAAAAAAAAAAGATTTTATTTATTTATTTGACAGACAGAGATCACAAGTAGGCAGAGAGGCTGGCAGAGAGAGAGGAGGAAGCAGGCTCCCTGCCGAGCAGAGAGCCCGATGCGGGACTCGATCCCAGGACTCTGGGATCATGACCCGAGACGAAGGCAGAGGCTTTAACCCACTGAGCCACCCAGGCGCCCCAAGATGCTTCCCTTTAACTTTGATTCTTTTATATGTGAGGTGTATAAAAAAAGAAAAAAATCAGGAAAAACAAACCCAGCTCCTCTGGTTGCCAAGGAGATAAACTACTTACCTACCACCACAAAACCTTTCACGGGGGAACAGCCATGATTGAGATTTCTAACTTCCCAGAATTGTATTCAAGGAGGATTGAGTTCACTTGTTCGCAATCTGTTTTTGGAAAAAAAAAAAAAAAGTGGGTGGCATAGATACCGTACTCATT
Source organism: Mellivora capensis (assembly GCA_004024625.1). Lineage (NCBI taxonomy): Eukaryota > Metazoa > Chordata > Mammalia > Carnivora > Mustelidae > Mellivora > Mellivora capensis. The sequence continues at coordinate 63,945 of PISX010007881.1, forward strand.
TCCTGGTGTAGAAAATCTGAGTAGCAGAAACTATTCTCGGAGCTTTGTTTCAGCATCCTGAACGGAGGCGAGTTTCCGTTTCCTGGGAGGTGTGTACGGTGTGTGTGTGTGTGTGTGTGAAAGAGAGAGAGAGAGAGAGGCCGAGACAGAGGCTTTTCTAGAAGCTGTTTGAAGTGCCAGTCTATAGATTAAACATAAAACATAGGACTCAAGAAGAAAAATCGATTTGTCTCAAAAAGCATTCTTTAAATAAGAATGAGTTCGAATCAGAAGAAAAACAAAATCGGCATCCCTGGAAATGCCATCGGCACCACTTGTGAGATACTGAGACACTGAGAATGAACGTTTGTGTAGATTTACAGACTCAGAACTGGCGCGTAAGGAGGAAAACATGGGAGAGCCGAGTGCTTACCTGGACTCCAGTTCTGGGACTTGGGGCTTCATAGGGGAATGGGTTTAGGATAGCTGCAGCATGTGGACTCACACAAAATCCAGACCGTAGGGCCTGGAGTGAAGTCACACTGGAAACAGATGGGTGGTCTTAATGCAGCATTAACTGCAGGGGTGAAGATGTGATCTACCCAAGCAGGTGTGGGAGGAGGGGCCAGCTAATGGGGACAGAAGCCGGGGAAGGCAGCGGGCCTGTGGGTAGAGGATGGAGGTGGAGCTTCTCTGCTGTGCTGGTTGGGAAGCCCCAAGTGCTAGCTGCCTAAGCATTGAGATTGCAGAATACCAACCCCATCCTTTCACAGAAGGGGGGGCAGCAGGGAGTCAGGAAAGACAACGCACGTGAGTACACATGGGAAATGAGAGCTGAAACCACAGCTGAAGGGGCTTGCTGCCTTCTTGGCTCTTTTGATAAAAATAGCTACTGGCTGGTACGTCCTGTTTAACCAGCCTTCCTGGCTACCTGCTACCTATTATTATTTTTCATTTCACTATTTGAATTTAATTCATTGTTCGCAGAAAGAAGCAGGTGGTTTCAACAGATCATAAACTTCCTTGAAATCAAGGGGCTTCCACTTGTGCACTTAGCACTGTTTCGAGACTATGTGTTAGGCAGTAAGCCGTGAACTGGTGTCCGTATCAGGTCGTGATTGCAGACAATAGAAATGATAAAAATTTAGTTAATGTGCATTCTATATGTTATGTGTTTCTAAATGTGTAGATAAACTAAGGAAGGGAATGGGAAAACGTTTTTCAAGCTGGAAAATAAATTAATGTGGAAAAGTGACAGGGAGACATGTGGTTTTCAGAGGGACGAGGTACACAGGCTTATCCATGCCAGCGAGGTAGAAGAACTTCTCCATGATAGTCAAATGGTGGCGAAAAAGTTGTGTATGGAGGAGTAAAAATAATGGGTGACAGAAGAAGATAAGACGATGGAATCAGAGACTCCATGTAAAACTCGGAAGAGGTTTTCTTATGAACGTGACCATAGATCTGTGTTTTTCTCATCTTCTCCTGGAAAAGCAAACAAAAGGAACTAGGAGAATTTTTAAAATCCTACAACTTCAATTGTCCATGGGATTTAGAAGTCAGCTAATCTTTAGGTGTCAAAACACCTATAGGACTTCCGAAAGCCCAAGATTAGGCAGAAGCAGATGGGAGAAAATGAAAGGGAGAAGCTCGGTGAGTAGAGAGTGGAACCACAAGAAGCAAATTTTATAAAAAAGAGCCACCCAAAATACTATTACTGAGAGTCAGATAGTGCAAGAACTGTATCTCTTCTTTGAACCAATGGATGTGTTATACCAGAAAGACCACTTGAAACTCACAAACCAGGAAATAGAAGCAGTAGCATCTACTTCATACCAGGATGAGGACAGCTGGTAGCAGAAAGTATGGGGGTTTAGTCTGGTTCAGATGTGCAGAGGAGAAATGGAAATACAAACTCAAGTTGAAAGACAGTATTCACAGAGAGTAGTTAGTTTTTGTGGCAAAGAAGAAGCAAGCCCTCTGTTGTAAAGCCTGGAAAATGATCCTGTTCCATTTTCATTTCTAGGAATATTCTGGGGACAGCTGGGTTCCAAAAAGTCAACTTCTCAATGATCAGTAATAAAAAAGTATTGTGAATAAAAGTGTGGAAAAGATCTTCAAAGTTTTCTAACTGATGCAGAATGTTCATCAAAAAAATGGTGTCCCTAGCAAAGATAATTCATGGCCAATCATCGTACCATGATTCTGAAGAGCTTAATGCGGCAATTGCTTCTAAGAAGGAAGAACACAAAGTAGAAACTTAAGAACTTGGGAAGGAATATAGGGAAACAACTGTAGGTTATAAAACAAGGGCAGAACTCAGAAAAGAAATAGAAAAGAAACACAAAAGCATTCTAGAAATGGAAAGGAACTCTGAAGATCACAAAAGAGAAGACAGACAAAGTCCTAGGAACCTAAAGAAATCCCTAAAGAAAGGAGAAAAATTGGGATGCCTGGGTGGCTCAGTTGGTTAAGCTACTGCCTTCGGCTCAAATCATGATCCCAGAGTCCCAGGATCGAGTCCTACATCAGGCTTCCTGCTCGACAGGGAGTCTGCTTCTCCCTCTGACCCTCCCCTTTTCTCAAGCACTCTCTCTCTCTCATTCTCTCTATCCAAATACATAAATAAAATCTTTAAAAAAATTTTTAAAAAGAAATGAGAAAAATTGAATAAAATAAAATAGTAACAAGTATCTTTAAAGCATTAGAGAGATGACAGATACAAACAATGAGCAGAGCGGAGCTAACAAGGAGGAATTGAAGAGCACAAAATGCAAAGATATCATTTCAGTAAAATAAAGGTATAGATCTGCATACTGAGTGGGCAGACTGTGAGCCAGAAAATATAGACTTAAAACAGCATAAAAATATAATCTAGTGCAATTATTGAATTGTAGAAATAATTGTTTAAAAAGAAAACTTTGGGTGGTCAGGCAAAATATGGTCATTAAAAAGGGGGAAGAAATAGTGGGACTTCAGAGGTCGTAAGACCCTGGGGCCACACTCTGGAGACATGTATGGAAATAAATTGGGAGCCAAGGGTTTACATTAGGCCAAGCTCTTTTTCTCCTGTAAGGAATATAGAACATCAGTTTTGAACATGCCAAAACCAAGGTAGCTTAGGATGAACTTTATTTAGCTGAGAAATTCCAAAGAAAGGTCTCACAGTGACGCGTGAGGTACGTCTAACTGTTGAGATGAGACGAGCATGGTGGGCCAGTGGGACAGAATGACTGTAATTGCTCTGTGCCCAGACCAGGTCCACGTGCTGTGACTGACCAAAATGGGAGAGAGAGAGGGAGAGCGTGGGAGAAGACTGCCTCATCTGTAGCCCCTGCCAACTAGAAAGACCGCTTGAAATTGAAGCAGTAGCATATGTAATAGCTCATGGTTAAGCACTGAGAAGGGTGATATTATTAATTGCATTTGGGTCATGAAGAGTGGAGAGGACATAGTGCTCAAGGACTATACAGAGTTCTCTGGGTAAGATACAACATTGCAGTTATAAAGGAAACCAAATATTGAAGCAACAACGATTAAATTTCTGTCCCTGATGGAAGTGCTACTCACACAGTGAGGTAAACAGACCATGCAGTAGAACACCTCTGTGAACTCAAAGACATAAAATGATAGGTGGAACTGAAGCCAAATGCAGATATCATATTAATAAATAAAAAGAGTTCAACTTGTCTATTAATATAAAAGATTTTAGGTTGGATCATAAAAGCAGTTCAGTTCTATGCTAGACTAAACTGACATTCCTAGGAATAGTCCTGCAGAAAGCATGAGCATCAAAGTATGGAGAGAGAGAATCAACCCATCTTCAACGGGGGGAAAAAGGCTGGGGTAGAGATAGATTAGTTACAGGTAAATGAACAGGAGGCAGGATCACAAGCCTTCATAGCTGATGAGGTGGGATTCAGGCCAGAAGAAGACAAAGACACCTTAAAATGCTAACGTGTAAAATCACAGTGAAAACACATTATCTTGGGGCGCCTGGATGGCTCAGTCCGTTAAGCGTCTGCCTTTGGCTCAGGTCATGATCCCAGAGTCTCAGGATCAAACCCCCATCAGGCTTCCCCTCTGCAGGGAGTGTGCTTCTCCTTCTTGCGCTCTCGCTCTCTCTCTCTTAAATAAATAAAGAATATCTTTAAAAGAATAAATAATAAATAAATAAATAATAGCAGATACATCATGAAATAGGTAAAAAGAGATACAAAGAAAAGTAAAAAGAAGCAGATTAGTAGTAAGAACTCTTAATCAGCCTCTTTCATTCAAGGCAGATGAGTGTGAACAAAATGATGTATATGGAAGCTTTAACATTATATGATTAACTGATACATATCTAACCTTCCATCCTGAAAACAGAGAATGAATTCTTGTTTAAAGTCTTTCTGGCCCCTCTCATGAAAATAGACTAGTCACTGGGTCACAAAGAAATCCTAACTAAATCCCCTAAACTACCAAGAGTATGAGCAACATTTTCTAATCACAGTGCAGTAAGACTAGTAGTTAATAAAACTGGACAACTAAAAGGTCTTTAAACCTGAGGATATATTTTTTTAAATCCCATCTCCTCAATAATTTCTGGATAAAAGGGAGATACAAATGAAAAGTATAAAATATCTAGAGAAGCCCTAATATGGTGGACATTAGCCATGTGTGGCTGCTACCTATTAAATTAAATTAAATTAAAAACTGAGTTCCTCTCTCATAGTCACATCTCAAGAGCTTGATAGCTACAGCGGGCTAGCATTTCTTGTAGTGGGCAGTGCAGATACAGAAAGTTCTATGGGATAGCACTGGTCTGAGATAGAACTGTAACAAAACACCACATATGACAATGTATGGAGTATAGCTAACGCGCGTGATAAAATCTCCATAACATTAAAAACCACGTCAATAATAATGGAAGACAAACACTTTGTATCTTACTCAAAAAAGTAAAAAAGGTCCTAAGCTCTAAGCTTTAGTAAAGACAAAGCATATTAAAGGCTCATAAAGAATTTAATGAGTTAGAAGCAGAAAAACAGTGGCAGTAATAAGTCAATTCAAAAACAATTTTTTAAGAAAAACTAGTATATTGCTGGGTCAAACTCCAAGGAAAAACTACCCTTGGCTTTATAAAGGGCAAAAATTCAATGTAAAAAATAAGAGAAGAGGGAACAAAGGAACAGAGAAAATTAGAAGGATAATATGAGACCACTTTGTTCAACCCTGGAAATTACTTGAAGACTTAGAGGAAATGGGAAATTTTCCAGGAAAATGTAACCTGCCAAAGCTGACACCAGACAAAATTGAGAAAAATTTAAAATGGCTTATTTCCATGGAATAATCAGAGACATGACAAAAAGCCAGACACCTTCACAGGGAAATTCTACCAAAATTAAAGAGAAGGTAATTTCAAGATTATAGAAATGCTCCCAGGGTATTAAAAAACTCCCCCAGTTATTTTTTAAAACAAATGTAATATTAATACCAAAATATGATGAAATTAAAAAGAACATTTACAGACCTTATTGATGAGTAGTAATTCCAAAACCATAAGTAAAATATCAACAAATGGAATTCAGCAACACATTTAAAGAATTATAATCACAGTTGGCTAGTGATGATTCAGTAGTAGTAAATCTGACGTAATTTATCATGTTAATCAAAAATTCATGTGATTACCTAGTTTCACAAAAGGCATTTAAAAAATTTAATAACCATTCTTGATGAAAATAACAAAGTTGGAATGCAGAGACGCTACTTTAACATGACAAAATGTGTGTGTCTCAGTTCAAAAGCCAGTGTTAGAAGCATTTCCACTAAATACCCAAATCAAATTAAGGATGTCCACTAGTATTGTTATTTAATATTTCACTATAGAATTAAATAAGAAATTTGACAAAAAAATTTAGATTTAATAATGGAGAAGATGGGGGCATCTGGGTGGCTCAGTGGGTTAAAGCCTCTGTCTCCAGCTCAGGTCATGATCCTGGGGTCCTGGGATGGAGCCCCGTATCGGGCTCTCTGCTCAGCAGGGAGCCTGCTTCCCCCTCCCTCTCTCTGCCTGCCTCTCTGCCTATTTGTGATCTCTGTCTGTCAAATAAATAAATAAAATCTTTAAAAATAAATAAATAAAAATAAATAAAAATGGAGAAGATGTAAAACCATCATTATATACAGAAGACAGCAAAACTGAATTATTTGGCAAACAAGAGTGAAACAATCAATTTTATAAAAATTAGAAGAGACTAAAATGAAGTACAAAATCATTATCTAGAAATCAATGGCTTTCATCTATGTTAATAACAATGGCTAGTGAGCAGATATAATAAAAGCAAAGACCCCTTGTACAATAGCAACCCAAGGATAAAATAGGAATTACTTTAACCCTAAATGGGCAAGATACAGTGAAGAAAACCTTGCAACCCGAATAAAGGACTGTCTTCGTCCATTCGAGCTGCTGTAATAGAATACCACGGACTAGATGGCTTGTCAACAGGAATTTATTTCTCAGGGTCTGGAGGCTAGAAGTTCAAGACCAAGACACCCATATACTCCGTGTCGGGTGAGAACTCACCTCCTGATTCACAGAGGACCATTTTCTTTCTGTGCATGAGGAAGGGACACGTGAGCTCTCTGGGTCTCCTACAGGCACTGGTCCATACATGGGGGCTCTGCCCTCCTGACCTAATCACCTTCCAAAGGTCTCAGCTCCAAATGCATCACCTTGGGGGCTGGTATGTTTAAGGTAAGAAGTCTGAGAGGATGCAAACATCAGCATAGACCAAGGATGTGGAAGAGGGGCATCGGCTCTTAGACCTGGCACTCACCCTCCCTTCTATCCCTCAGATGTCCCAGCAGATGCTGAAAGGATGTATCACAAGACTTTGACCTACAGCTCTGTCTGTAATCACAGAAGACTGGCAATAACCACAACACTTATGAACAGCAAAGTGGTTAATAAAACCTGGGGTATACTTTGATGTCCACGAATCAGAGGCTTTCTGCTGCTGGAAACCAGAATAAGGGAACCTTCTAGATAGCGACGGGGCAAGATCTCCAAGCTATAGGGTTTCCCTCTGGGTGTCAAAGAGGGAGAAAATAAGGGTATATTACTATGTCCTTTATGTGCATGCGTCCCTTTCTTTGTATGCATGTGTTTTTAGGCATTCCTGCTTTGGAAGAATCAAAAATTCATGACCGCGGTAACCTGTAGGTAGGTAGCAGGCATTTGAAGGGGTCGTTATGCTCTATTCCTTTTGATACATTTTTTTAAATTTTTTTAACTGTGGGTGTGAACTACCTATTCAAAAATAAATCTAAACCACTGGGGAGAAATACCTACCAAATAGCTCAGAGAACAGTGCGTGTCAGCCTGAGCTAGTTTCTGGGTCACCGAGCCGAGCCTCAGATCTGAGAATCCCTTCCCGTGACCCATGAGGGCGGCAGGGTGAGGGCGGGCAGCGGGTCCATCCCCCGAGACACCACAGACGCTGGCTTGCAGGGAAATGCATTCGCTCTGATCTTCTGGCTCGCTCATCAGTGAAGGGTTTGGACAAATCTCCGGGACGGTCATGGGTGTCCCCACAGGGTGGACCCAGTTTTCCTCCACGTTCCGTCTGCTCCTGCCGCCCCGCAGGGCTCTGCAGAGTCTGCAGCTTTGAATGTGGAAAGGCAAGCTCGAGAGCATTGGCATCAGCTGTTTTTCTTGTGAAGGGCCATGTTTGGTGTGAGTCACTGAACGTTCACCTGTAACGCCCTCTGTGACACATTTCCATCAGGTGAAGCCAGCTGTATTGGGGCAAAAGGGCTCACTGTTCCGTTTCCCGGGCATCAGAGATCTTTCGTTCTGATGTGCTGCTGGGACACCTGCCCTTCACCGATGAGGGGCCCTGGTGGATTGCCTCAATTTGTTCTGGTGCTTTCAGCTTCTGGAAAACAGCAAGAACTTGACCTCACAGACGAGGGCTGCTACTTGCTCTTCATACCTGTGAACCCGAAGTGATAAAGGATAAGAGTGGCTCCTGTCCTTCCCTCCACCCTGAACATTAGTTTCATTTAGACAAATATTTTGACACGTGCATGGAAACGCCACTCGCTTGCTTTCCAGAGGAACAGGCACCCACCCCAGGATCCACGCCAGTCCAGGGCTGCTAAGAACCTGCAGGAGGGAGGGAGAAATCGGCCTAAGATCGGCCGCTGTCTCAGAAGGTTGCTGCCACCTATAGGTGTCCGTGCGCTTCTGCGCCTGTGTGATGCCTCAGAAAACCCGGAGAGGAACAGAGGAAATCGAGAGGCGGGAGCGATGAGCCCTTCAAGTCAAGGGCCAAAGCCAGAGCAGTGACAGACATCGTCTCCGCCTGCAAGACAGCCCTTTCCAACCCTTGTCCTTGCTTTTCCTGGCCCCCTTGTTTAGAATGCTTATAGCCCCCGTTACTTTCAGCAAAACAAAGTAATCCACTTCAGCAGACCCATGCCAGAGAAAGGAAGAGGACAACACGGAACAAAAGAGAACAGTCTCACCCATCGGTTAGAATCCTTGGGCCATGACAACTCTGACTTTACCAAGGGAACACTCGGCCACCACCCTGGGCTTGTCAGCCAGACTCTGTGCTATATTCATATTTAAGCTGTTGCAACAGAAAACTTACTATTTTTCAGTGAGTTTTTAAAAATACGTTGTTTCACGTGTTACCTTAGCCCTTGTAGAGTCAGGAACTCCGTTAGGTGGAGGGGACTTTCTCAAGCAATCCAGTTGACACTTTAACCCACCATCCATCCGTCCTGCGAAAACCCCGGGCAGGGAGTTATCCACGCCTAAATGTGGTAGTTAACTTTATGGGCCAGGTTGACTGGGTCACGGATGGCTCACGTATTTGGTGTCACATTACTCTGGGTGTTTTGTGAGGGTGTTTTTGGAAGAGATTAACATTTGAGTCTGTACAGTGAGTAAAACCCTAACATGGGTGGGCCTTGTTCAATCAGGTGAAGGCCTGAACTGGACAAAAAGGCTGATCCTAACCCAAATAAAAGAGTCTCTTTCCTGCCTAATAGCTTTCTAACCATGATATTGGCTTTTTTTTTTCTGCTTTCAGATTCAAACGGAAACATTGGCTCTGCTGGGTCTTGAATCTGCTGGGATTTGAACTCTGACTCGTACTATTAGCTCTCCTGAGTCTCTGGCTTGCGGCCTCACCCTACAGATCTTGAGTCTTGCCAGATTCCATAATTATGGGAGCCCATTCCTTACCATAAACCTCCATCCCTATCTCTTCTGTTTCTCTGGAGGAACCAGACTAATACACTATATCAGAGAACATTCACCAACAAGGAACTCCCATCTTTAGTGAAACCAAACCCGATTGTGAGTCACCGGCAGACCCAAGAGTTGGTTTCAGAACCTGTGTGTCTATTCACTTAGCAACATTTACGGAACATAGTCAACAGCTCGTTTGGGGTACCACACATTTTACATAAAAGCAATATTTTGCAATGACCTTCACCGTTGACTAATTCAATTACGTTCAAAATTTCAGAACTGCACGATACAGTGGCTCCTTCCTCATAGGACAGCGAGTCATCAGCTGGTTTTCCTCTGCCATATTAACTATCCTCTCTGTTCTCTTTGCTGGGTCTTCCTCACGTCGCAGACACAGATGCTGGAAAGCAGCCGGGCTCTGATTCCGCCATCTTCTTTTCTCTACCCATACCCTCAACACCTGTTGTGCTCATCCAGCCTCTTGGCTGGAAATGCTTCCCAACGTTGACTCTCAGGCTCAATTTCTGACCCTAAACTCACCTCAGTGCTCCAGATTTGTATGTTCAACCGTCTACTCTCTAGCTAACTGCCTGACTTCCATCCAGCATGTGCACAGCGGGGCTCTTGGTTCTGTCTGTCTACCCTCTATCTGTCCCCAGTCCAACCTTCCTTCTCTCAACCCAGCACCACCATTGTCTCAGTCATTTAAGCCAAAATTTTATGTGCCATCCTTCAGTCTTGCCTTCCCCTCATCTTAAAAAATATCCGCAATACAGACCTTGCTCCATAAACTCTGGACCAACGTCTTCAGACCAACCCTGCTCCTCCCCCACATGAATGCATGCTGGTGCAGCCTACGGGGTCACTCAGCTTGGGTCTCTAACCCAACTCGACACAGCCACCAGCGGTAGACTTTCCTGCCCTGTTCCAGTCATTTCCCATCGTATTTAAGATAAAACCTGTGTCCTGACCATATCATTATATGATCCTGGGCTTGCCCTTCTTTCCAAATTCACTTTGGACCCCTTGCTGCCTCCTCAGCACTCTCCAGCCATAGCTGTCTCCTGATATTCCTCAGACAGGCTCCGCTCTCCTGCCCCGGGGTCTTGGACCTTCTGTTCCCTGGACTGAGAACACTCTCGTCCCAGGTCTTCCCAAGGCTGGCCTCTTGTTGTCCAGGTCTCAGTTCCATTATCATTCCACAGAGAAACCCTTTCCTACTACCTACTGTCATTGAGCAAATTATCTTATCTAGTTCCTTTACTTTTTACTTTCTGAAATAATTTTGTTTTGTTTTTACTTATTTACTCATACCCTCCCCCACCCCCTACTGGACCATAAGCCTAATTATTTTTCAATCATTTCATAAAACAAAATAGATGCTCAATAAATACTCGTTGAATGGACACAAATGACTCCAGCTCAAAAGGTATTGAAAGGCACTGGAGCATTCCTTTTCTATATCCCCCAGAAATACCAAGGAGAGGAAGTGGAATCTAGGACTGGGTCCCCGGAGAACTCTGTCTCTCACTGAGCTCTTCTCATGACCTTCAATTTGCCAGGAGCCTCCTGTTTTGTGCTGTGGACATCATGTCCCACTACAAAAGACATTTACTTTTAAATAGTCCTTCCAGTTAAATTAGGGTGAAATCACAGAGCACAGTCTATTTAGTAGCATTTCACTCCAAGTGACAATAAATTCCAAATCTAATCACATGGCTAGAGCAGTTTGTTGGTGATCCAAGCCATGTTTATTCTTTAAACAAAATAATAAAACATCAGTGCTTCTCACTGAAGTCAGCACTCACTTGTTGCTTTGCTTGTCTTCAGATTTGTTCCTTTAGAAACCAAGAAAGTCTCATTTGTTTTTTTTTTTCTGACCCAGAAATCTTGCTTAATGGTCTCATTTTGATGTCTGGTCATTAGTGTGTGCTATGAGGCAACTATTTTCTTCTGCTCTCCCAGCAGAAATTGCACATCTTTTGTGTGTACTATGAGCACTGGGAAAAGACCCTCACAATATGGTTTGTCATTTTGTGAACACATTATCTTGATAATCGAACTTGATTTCCTCGCTGGTGACCAAGTGTGGGTCATGACATCTCTCCTCCATATTGTTAAAGAGCAAATGAATTAATCTATGGAAATGCATTTTGGAATGTAATATAAAGAACAAATGTAAATGGTTAGCTGTTGTTATGTTTTACCTATGATAGGGCATTTTAAAAATGACCTTGCAGTATGGTTGACAGGTCACTGGACCAGGAAACCTTGTGCACAGCGCTGGCCTTCAAACGTCACCGAGCCATTGTGTCTTGGCCTTGAAAATGAGGGCTTTGCATGAACCCATCTCACGGGTCTTTCCAACTCTAATATATAAAGCTTTATTATTGTAAATAAGGCTTCAGATATTAAAATGTGGTAATGGTGTCTTCTCCCTTCTCTTAAATCTATCTACATTTTATTTAGAGGAGAAAATATACTGATAACCCACAGACTTGAAAGACGGAATAACTGTGTATTTACTGCTGAATGTTTATTTAGAATCCAGAATATGCCAGACACCGTAATAATGATGCTAACGTTTGTAACCCTGTATGGTTTAAAAAGCACTTTTGTGTTGTACGATCTCATGGGATCCTCTCAAACGACTCTCGTGGAAGGAGGACAAAGATTACCAGGCCCGTTTCACAGGTAGGGAAGTGGAAGGCGAGACTAGTTAAGTGATCCTGCTGAGTTTCTCAGATCTAGTAAGTGGGAGTGCAAGTCCAGTCACAGACTCTGATCCAGACTTCTGAACTTGTTTTTTCCATCCTGGGTGGACAGTTGGGGGCCGCAGCCCCCATTCTCAAGATGGCGGCCTTCCAAGATGGCTCCAGGAATCTGGCAGATAAAGCTGCTAGAAATGGAACAGGGTTACAAAATCACAGCCCTCATATGTACTGAGAAAATGTAAGTTCTTTATTCTGAGAAGCTGCACTTAAGAGATGTTCCTTTCTTTCACTTGGTTTGATTCTGTGATTTCAACAACGTCTTCAGGTTGTTGAATTTAGTTGTTTGGGAATACTTTCTAGGTCATTCCATATTATCCCTCACTTTGGTTGGCCCTAAGATGGTGTGTGGGCCTTGAGAGAAGCTGGTGCAGGGAAGAGAGCCTTGACCTAGCTTGGTCTTTGAGTGCATGCTGGGCTTTGCCTTCTGAGCTAGCCAAGTCCCATTTGGGGTAACCCGTTGGTGTCTGCCCCAGCATCTGCAGCTGACGAATGTGTCACTCTTCTTTTCTCATCCAGCCAGTGCAGGGTGGCCTTTCCCTCCCGAGTGCACTACCCCTCAACTCACATGGGCCTTACAGACTCCTTGGAGTCCCAGTTACGTTCTTCTCACCTGTAGTCAAGGCCTTGCACAAAGCCAGTATCATTGCCTGCTGGATCCAGTTTCCCCGAAGGGGGCAATTTTGTCCTCCAGGGATATTGGCAGGATCCATCCGGAGACATTTTCGGTCGTCTGAGTTTTTCAGGAGAGACATGTGCTATGAGTATCTGGATGTTACCACACACCCTGTAATGCGCGGAGAGCAGCCACAACAAAGAACTATTGGGTCCCCAATATCAGCAGCGCCAAGATTGGAAAAAACCTGATCTACCCACGCCTAGAAACTTAACTCTGCAGCCGACTCTCACTTGAGTTAAGTAAAGTAAGCAAGTCCTTCAAAGTGAAGTCACTTCCCCTCCATCTTTCACCCCCCCCACTGCTTTTTACCGAGGTATAATGGATATAGGATGTATTAATTTTAGGTGTATGACATAATGATTCAATATTTGTACCTATTGCAAAATGATCATCACAATAAGTCTGGATCAATATTCATCTGTTAAAAAAAGATCTCTTTCTTGTGAACAGAACTTTTAAGATTTACTTTCTTAGCAACTTTCAAATAAGCAATACACAGTATCATTAACTATTGTCACCATGCTGTACAATACATCCTCGTGACTTATATTTTTTATAACTGCAATTCTCTACCTTTTGACCCCCTTCACCCAGTCCCCTTCCCCAACCACCAATCTGTTCGCTATACCTATGAGCTGGATTGGGTGGTTGTATTTTTATTCTTTCCAGATTCTACATACAAGTGAGATTATACAATATTTGTCTTTCTCTGGGAGCTTATTTCACTTGCTTAATTCCTTCAAGGTCTATCTGGTTGTTGCAAAGGGCAACATTTCATTCTTTTTTATGGCTGAGTAATATTCCAGTGTATGTATACATATATATACATACATATGTGTTTATGTGTGTGTGTATATATAAATGTGTGTGTGTGTGTGTATAGATACACATATACATCCCTTTATCCATTTACTCATCAGTGGGCACTGGGGCTGCTTCCATATCTTGGTGATTATAGATAATACTGCAGCAAACAGAGGAGTGCATGTATCTGTTCAAGATATATATAAATATATATATATCCTTATTTATATATTATTTATATATTATCCTTATTAAACATATATATATATATATATATATATATGCACATATCTGTTCAAGATATATATATATATTTTTTTCTTTTGTTTTTGGATACATACCCAGAAGTGGAATTCCTGGATCATGCAGTAATTCTATTTTTAATTTTTTGAGGAACCTCCATACTCTTTTCCACCGTGGTTTCTCCAACTTACATTCCCACCAAAAGAGCACGAGGTTCCGTTTACTCCACATCCTCACCAGCAGTTCTTAGTTCTTGTCTTTTCCCTTCCAGCCATTCTCGCAGGTGGGAAGTAATATGTGGTTGGGATTTGGTCTGGGTTTCCCCAAAGATTAGTGACGTTGGGCATCTTCCCATGCGTCTTCTGGCCATCTGCAAACCTTCTTTGGAAGAATGTCAATTCCACTCTGCCCATTTTTTAATCAGATTTTGTTTCTGCTACTGAGTCATAGGAGTTTTTCATATATTTTCTCTGTAACATAGGATTTTCAAATACTTTCTCCAATTCAGTAAGTCGCCTTTTCATTTTGTTGATGGTATCCTTGCTGCACAGAAGGTTTTTCTCTCTCTTTCCACATCCTCAGAACTTAACTCCAAAGCAGGTTGAATTTAATTTAGTTTTGTTTTTGCTCGGCTTAGTTTAAGCCAAAAAGAGCTTGGTATTTGTCTCCTCGTTTGACACAAACATCGTTTCCAAGGGCATTGAATCTGGGGAGCTGGCTTTATAAATGGGTGGGTTTCTTGATGTAATCATAATACGAGCCAATTTTTAAAAAAGACTACCTCCATGCATTCCTTTCTATTATCCCCACTTCACAGGGTGGGAGGGATTGAAGATTGGAGTGTAATTTCTCTACTAGTTAGTAAATGACAGAGTGGGACCTAAAATGTAGCTCAATTCGACAACTGAGCCTAGGTTGCTAGCCATTGTGCTATATTGGTCTTTAATATACAGTACTAATATCTTCATTTTTTCCCCCATGGTAGTAGTCTGAGAAGACTAATTTTTTTTAACTTAAGAAAGCATGAGAGGCTAAAGGGGAGACACAGCTATGTTGAACCAAGTAGAACTTCTTGCATATAAAATGAAAATGATTTTGCAGCAACTAACAATTGCAGGGGGAAAAAAGATTATAAACAGATAAAAGTGTCTGGATCACTTTTAGTGTACTGATTTATGACTCGTCGTATCATCTCTCTGAGAAAGAACACTACAGGATGACTCATCTTTGGCATAAACTATGCTGCCTCTAGCTGAGAAAACTGGCAGGTTCTCACCTTCTCATATAAATATTTAAGAGCTCCACACTGTCATTTGTTAGATTTTCCAAAGACTACAGGTGTGAGCATCTTGTCCTCGAATGCTGACTTTCTAGGTTTGCCTAATCTGATCAGCTGGGGAAAAAAAAAAAGTGTTGTTTTTTTTAGACCATTAGAAGATTTCAGAACCACTTCTAGGAGCCACTCCCTTCATAAGATTGGGGCTCCCTTTGCCACTGGTTACTGGTTTGCTCTGTGTGGTGCCTGTTATTGAAGGACTCGCCCAGTGCACGGGAGGCATGTCATCTTCCTCTCTTGACCTACTTGGACAACAAGGTCCAGGTTCACCTCTGCTGTTGGCACAAAACCCAGCTGAGCTCCCCTGGTTTAAGTGAGTCCCCATTCAGTCTTCCTTAAGGGAAGAGATCAAGTCTAGAGCCAGATAACATCAGCCAGAAGAAAGGGATTCCTAGATGCAAGATACTAATTGGCCTCCATTTGTCTCCCTGGGGACCCCTGGAAATAGTTAGATTATGGCTTCAAAGGAGAGAGAATGAACCTAGAAATGGACCCCTTGGGAACCCAGACAATCTAGAAAAGGATATTGACTGGGTCCCCCAGCATAAATGGAGCTGTGATAAGGATTGAAAAGAGAGAGAGAGAGAGAGAGAGTGTGTGTGTGTGTGTGTGTGAGAAGGGGGCAGCAGCTGAGCTTTCGGATGGAATGGGAAGGAAAGATAAAAATAAGGAGCTGAAAATAAATATTTAAGATTCCACATCATTCCTTATTAAACTTTTTTGAAGACCACAGAAGTGCGATTCATCAGCCTCTTTTTCTCCTAATTTTTTTTTCCCCTCCAGAGCGCAGGGAGAGACAATCCTCTACTCCAAGGGAAACCAGTTCAATTTATTGCCATTTCATGGAAGCCACTTGATCCACCAGGGATGAACCAGAGAGGCTTTTGTTTGAAATTAATGGCGGATGTCCGCCCCTTAAAAGCCTGTCATTTAAATGAACAAAGAGGCAATTGCTTCGTGACAGCAGTGGTGGGAAAGTGGAAACATTGGCTTGATGTTTGACCCACAAATCTCCACTCATCTACTTACTCCATTTTATCCCTTGACCTGTCTTTTTAATCATTTCACCTCCTTTCTGCAAAGAATTACTGCTGTCTCTCACACACGCGCTGACCCTCCTGCCTGATGATTTCAAGCACCCTTTTGACAAGAAGAGGTCACTTGCTCTTCCTCGTCCATCCTCTCAGTGACAAATCCTATGGGCTCTTCCCTTGGGTGGACTAGCAGGTGAAGGGAGATTAGGGCAAAGGGTTGGGTCGGTGACGGTCCAGATAAGGGAAAGGGTGCCTTTCACTTAACCAGGTGAAGGACCGAGTCCAGGATCACAATCACCTAGCTCCCACAGTGCTCGGATAAAAGCACAATCACTCTATTATACTAAAGAGTGAATGTTGCTCTGAATAGGTGAAAGACCATCCTGGCTGTAGAGCACATCATCGCTACAGAGAATTCCTTTGCTGTATTGGGTTGGAGGCAAGAAGGGGACTTCCTTGTTGTCCCAGTTGTCTCAATTTTGAAAGCGGCAAGAGAAAAACAAGGTGTCTGCAGTTTCTGTCAGACTACCTTAGCGATAGATACCTTAGCCCAAGAGATGTCTGCCTTTCCCCCAGATCTAGGAAATCACACTGCCCAGGGTGGTCCTCCTCCGAGATCTCTCTTTACAGAGAGCCTGTCTTTCTCTGGCCCATCCCCCTGGTTTTGCTTTACTTTTCTATTTCCCCCGAGATGCATATGGTGAAGCTTAGAAGACCATACAACGCGGGTGACCAAGAGTGTACACACTGCTGTCGGATTGAAGGGCTTCATATGTTTCGGACACTCACCAGTTGTGGAACCTTGAGAAAATGTAAGCTTCACTTACTTTATCTGTGAAACGGTGATAGTAATTTTAACATGGTAGTGTTGTCATGGGGGCTAGATTAGCCCATGGATTCAACACAGTGCTTGGCATAGGATAAATACTCAGATACTACCTTTATGAGAATTATTACTCCTACTCACTACCACTATTCACAGTATGTGCTCCGTGGAGGTGAAGGCAGAGGAGTTACCAATGCCGTCCCTTTTTACAAAATGCCACCTATGCTCTGTGAGGACCTAACTGTGAGGCAATCACAGGCCTGTGATGGAGGAACAGGGGACATGCAAGGACCAGTGGGAGCCAAGAGGCAGAAATACCCGGAGTCAGGTGGGCAGTGGGCTGGGAGACCAGCAGGACATGGCCGTGCTGGCGTTGAGGTCATGGTTAGGACTTTGGTCTTTATCCTTAGAGCAATAAAGCTAACAAAGTTTTTAAGGAAGGCAATTTCATGACCAAATTTATATTTTGAAAAGACTGTTCTTGCTGCTCTTGAGAACAGGCTGGGCGGGGACCCAAGTAAAAGAAAGTGAGAGAAAATCAGTGAACCTCTGTAGCAGTCTAGGCAAGACGTGCCTCCGCTGGGACCGGCGTTGGAGTGGGAGAAAACAGAAGTAATTTGTAGTAAAAATCAAGAGGACATGTTTATGATTTAGTAGGGTAGGGGGCTGATGAAAAGGATGGTATCACTTACAATTCCTAGTTTTGGCCAGAGTGATTGGATGGTTGGTAGGGCCATACATAAAGTTCATTTCGGGATGCTTTTGGCACCTGGTGAACAGAAATGTTAACTCTACGGTTGGATACACAAATCTGGAGCTCAAGGGCAAGTTTGGGGCTGAACTGGAAGTCATTAGGTGGCGATGTGTTTTTACAAAGTTGGAGAAAAAAACAGTAGCTAAACAAGTGAGAAGTTAAAAGAGTATCTGAAGGTCAAAGATTCTTGAGCATGTACAAATATTGAAGGGAAAGAGCAGGAACATACGCACACTCGGAAGGAAGAGTAAGTGATGGAAGGTATCAGTTTAGCTGTGTTCTTAGAGAAACTGTACCTTTCATATTTTAGGCAAATAATTCTAAATACCTTCCAATATCTGAAAGTAAAACAACAAAACAAAACAAAACAAAAAGCAATTGTGATTCATATTCAAAATACTTAAACTTGATACCAGGATGACTGAAAGCAACAAAACCTTCGAATCCAGCTCAGCATCTGATTTTGTACATGAAATTTTCCTGGAAGGCAGACATGCGTGTTCTTTTACATATTGCCAATTGCTGCTCTCCCACTATGATGGCAGAGCTGGACTGAGATTACGTGGCCTGAAAACCTACAATATTTGCTATCTGTCCCTTTACAGGAAAAACGTGTCCATTCCTGCTCTAAGAGGGCATGATTAACTCATCAAGCAAGAAGAACGGAGGGAGGGAGCACAAGCTCCCAGACTGATGAGGCAATGCCCTGAAGAACTAGGTTCCGGTCTCCATACTCTCTCATTCTCCATGTAGGAGTTTTGTCCTATGGCTGGGTCTTGTTGTGGTTGCAAGCTGGCTGGGACAGCATGCTCTTGTATCAAGTAAGAGGGACAGTGAGAGCTCATCACCAATCATGGAACCATTTCTCCCCCTTGGTCTGATTGGATCTACTTAGGTGGGCTATTCACCTGAATTGATTAGGGTCACCAACAGAAATGGATAGAGTAGCAGGGCTGTGTGGCAGGTGGGAGGTGAGAGAGTCTCTGGTCACCTTCCTCTGAAGAACATCTCAAGAAATTTGGGATTCTCTTAGGAGCAAAAATGGATGCTAGACAGACACACTTCGGCCAAGTTAACTGCGTATCAACAGTTAAATATACACTTGACAGCACCAAGGGAGTTTGTTATTTTAAGGATTTCTGGCCGAGTTCTTTTTCTGCGAAAGCACTGTCCCTTTAAATTTATCTTTTCTGTATATTTAGACTTTTGCATGTTGATTTTACAAATATGCAACCGATCTAGTAATTGCCATCCCCGTTCTGATTTTCTGGTAACCAAACACGGGTTTCCTAGAGTAGCTTCTTTTCACCACTAAAACAAAAATATTTAGAGAGTCTGCCCAATCTCGTCCTTAATTAGCGGGAACCACTACGGCTGAGGCGGCTCGCAGCTCACCTTTCCCCCAGACCCAAACCGGGAAGAACAGAAAGGGGTTGTTCTATCTCCTTTACAAAGAGATTTATACATCAGACAGAAGCGTAGGACTAAGCTTCGTGAGCCGTTTTACAGATAATAATTACTAAGTTTGCCTAAAATAAGATGTTGCTGCAATGGCTGAGATGTGCAAACGTCTTCGCTAAATGCAGAGAGATGTGACGTCTTTATTACGGGAACAGGTAAGAGTGATGGATTCATTATCGGCTCATCGTTTTGCAAATTCTATATATTAAGTGCTGCCGCCTGAGACACAGAGGATTAAAATCTATCATAAACACATTATGAATACATAAGAAAAATTCCTTTAGCAGCTGTATGCCATTTGACTGTTACAGTAGCCTTCCCAATGTGCCCTTAAGAACACTTCCGCTGTAATACAGCCCCGAAGTCGGTTGGGACTGGTAATGAGGGAATCATTTGGAAGGAAACAGTCCCTGCCAAACCTGAAGATGGCTATTTATTTCAGAGTTGATGAATTAATAATTGCTCATTAATGAATGCTAAATGCCTCCCGTTTTGTGTTTGCCCCTTCGCCAAAAGATGTTGGCGCTTTATTTTGGTGCCAATGCTAATGGTTAATTACTGCTCCGGGACCCTGGAATTTGACTGGGGCACAAAAGTTTGCTAGCAGCTTGCTTTCCTAATGGCTTTGCAGGAGAAGGAAAAACAAAAACAAAAACAAAAAAGCAAAAACCAAAAAACCCTCCAGACCCTTGAGTTTCACATCCAAGCTCTGGTGCTTTATGCAGAATGCTTGGGCCCCGAGGCTAAGGTTTGGAGAGCTGCACAAGAAAACTATTCATAGCTGAAGCTTTGGGGAATGTTTTCACGGGCTGAGTCTTAAATAAACTGCAGTTGTTTTAATTGAATGCACTACTAGCCTGCTTCCAAGAGGAATTCCACCAGGGTATGGTTAATACCTCATTCCTCAGTTGTGTCCTTGAATGTTTTGACTACTGGGACTAAGTTGCACCAGTTGCAAAAAAAAAAGCGTGACATTTTCAAATAGTTTGGGAAATAAGCAAATTTCCTTAGCTTTCTGGTTGTTCGTGGCCAGAACTGGAGAAGGCGGTGTTTGGTGTTTCTACTGAAGGACACACAAACTCGCCTGATTTATTGCTTGACAGTTGATATTTGCGTGGTTGGTGCCGATGGTGGCAGGCTTTGAAATTTTGCCAGCACGTAAAGTGTCTGTGTTAGTTTTAAATTTCTTCGCATCAAGAAGTGTTTGGTTTGGCTGCATTTTTTTTTAAGTCTTCAAAACGCTCAGCCTTTGCAATGCATAGAGCTCTAAATTTAATTCATCTCATTCTTACACATAATACAGGTATTTAGAAAAATTGACACTAAGCACTTTGTGGCCATTTCAATGAGTTTCTTCTTTCTGATACACAGACTTGCTTGTTAAAAATAAAACTTCAAATCCCTCGTGCTGGAAGGACACACAGGGGCATTTGTTTAATTCTTTGATCCAGGACTAGACCCAGGTAAGCAAACAGTGGCTTGTCTATCTTATTCTGAAAGGTTTCCAGGAAGGCATATCTCATCCCCTGGTAACCTACTGCAGTGTGGGCTTGGGAAGTCCTTAAGCATGTCTTACTCAGAGCCTTCTTGCTGCATCAAAAGTTTTGCTCTGCGTGGATACTGAGAACTGATGGGTAGAGTCTAGTTGCAATAACCTTTCAGATTTCTGCAGATAGTTACTAAATTTCTCTTCGACTTTCTTCTTACCAAGCTAATTAGCTCAATTCTTTGAACCTTCCCTGGTAAAGCTTCACAGAGCTGTCACGCTTTATTTACACAGCAATTCTGTTCTGGTGCTTAAGTTCCTCCAAGGATGCTTATTAGGTGTTTGGACAGGAGACATCTGAAACGTCTCAAAGCGTTCCAACTAAGGGTGATCAATTGTGCTGACTTTATAAAGCCGTATTATCCACCAGCTGCTGAGATCTACCAGGTACCCTCCCACCACGTGAAGTGGTCAGGCTCTTATATTTTTCGGTCGACAACTCTCCTCTTCATGGAGCTGAAACATTGTGGAGGAGATGACCCGACATGAAGTCATTTCAGTGCGAATTTACTGTACTGTCATCACTGATGTGGGGGGCTCTCCCTAAGGCGGCTTTCTTCCAAAGTGGATTTATCAAGAAGAGTCCATTGGTTGAAGGAATTGGCAAAATTATTTGTATCAGGAGGACCTGAAGGAGGAGAGGTCTGATGGTGATGTGGGGAGTCTGGAGGGGGATCCCAGGAATGGTGTCCCACCTGGATTTGGCTTCTATCCACAGGTACAGACCCCCAAAGTGTGGCTGCTGTCAGTCAACAGTGCTTACTTCAGTACTGTTCTGCATAGCACCTGGCCCCCTCATGCTTCTCTTTTACTTATTAAGAACCCAGCAAATGCATTAGCATCATAAACTCGTATCTTTCTCATTATAGAAACATTGCATGTCTATTTGAAATGAATGAGAAAATGCTGATTAACTAAAAAGGGAGAAGAAAAAAAAGAGCACCACAATCTCCATCCAGGTAAAACTACAGATAGTAATTTATTATATTTTCTACCCCTTTATTGTGAGCATTGGCACAAGAGTAAGATCATATGATGCAGTTGTATAAGCATTTTTAATTTATAAGATCCCATGAATGTATTTCGATATTGAAATAAAATTTCCCATTTTTTTAAGTGGCTGAATGGCTCTTTATCATATGAATATAACTTACTTAACCTTCATCCCCTTGTTGGATAGTTCGTTTTCAGTATTCACTGTGACAAACAATACTTA